>CAPT01000132.1:0-41706 GCA_001039675.1 Nakaseomyces delphensis CBS 2170
TATACACAATATCTATACACCTCATATATACCCTAAATAGGTAAAAATAAACATCATACCTTACAAACAATGCAACTACAACAATGCAACTACAATATACAGCCACAAACAATACTTAAAACAATTCAAAGCTCCCAAGCTTTCAACCCTTTCATTACTATGTTACAGTATTTAACAATACTGTAACATTGCTAAAAAACTATTAATAAATTCCAAATTCCCCTGCTCAGCCGCACAGAACCGTTTTGGGACGTGGAAATTTAAAGTTAAATTACCAATTTCAACCAAAATTTCCTATCTGGTAAATAAAGTTTAATTACGATACCCAAAAGGGGCAAATGGCCGGGCACAGCCTAGAAAATACCGTACGTAGGTTTTTCCCGGAAAGGGTTCTCTGCTAACAATCCACGATGGACGACAGACAGCCAAAATTCCCACCTGTGCGAGCTCTTCTCTGGAAATACTTTGAAAAAGCACCAAACAAAGCAAAAACCAAGCGAAATCCCAACACGGTAACCAAACAAAGCTAGCCATCTCTTGTAAATCGATGTCCCAGCTTTCAACCAAAATAATGCAAGCCACAATATAAAGGTAACTGTAACTAATATAACTCTAATATACTCTACAATTTGTTTCTGGGTGGCTACAAGTATATAGAGATAAAACCTGATAGACTGCTACAAAAGCAAAACTTAGCTCTTCAAATGGAGACCTCCCCTACGAAGTCACTGCAACTCGAGCATGACGCTTCTTTCAAGACTGCAGAAACGTTTCATACTGGCGACTCAAGGGATCCTCATGGCACAGTGCACACTGACGATATTTCCAAGGAGATAGAGCAACTTAGGTTGTTTAACAGGGACTCGCTGCGAGTCTCTATGATAGCCACGCCTCTGGTGCAGACATCACCACTACGGCTCCCTACCTCTACACATAAAGCAGACATATCTACTACATTGAGCCCCGCGGCGAATATAGCTCCTGAGGCCCCCATACAAGCTGCGGACAACAATACCGCGACGATTACACCTGGTTTAGGAATAGTGATGTCGGATCAAGGCGACACGACATTGAATTCCTCCATAGAATACTCCCGCCAAATAGTCGATGATAATGACCGCACAAAAAAAAGAAGTACGTCCATCAATAGCAACGAATATATCAGTTTGTCCCACCTGTTCATTATAGCCAATCACTCGTTTGACCCCAACACATTAGAGAACAGGGACGACGCAGCTATCTGTCTAGGTTTTAACAAAGGCGATATCGCTTTTGTACACATTGTGGACGAATCCGGGTGGGGCGAAGTGACCTTAATGAGCAGTCATCAACGTGGCTGGGTGCCCTTCAATTACTTCCAGGACACAGTGGTGCCTACATTAGCTGAGTACCCTTCCATAGCTTACCTAAATTCTCGGCAACCGCTAGAGACATTGCTTAGTGCATCTGGGAAATTTCTATCCAAACCATTCAATGAAAACGAATTTGATTTCCAACCTTTCAACGAAATTCGAGACGGTGTAAAAAACTTATTAGAACAAACACATTGTGTTTCAAGATCAGATAAACTGGTCAAAGAGGTTCCAGAAATTCGGAAAGCAAGAAAGGCGCTACTCGCGGATTGGTATAACGTGATGATTAAGGCAGATCATTACATCAACAAACCGCCTACTCCAGAACAAAACGAAAAACTCTTGAAACTCACCCATAAAGTCATAAATAGGGCTTTCCAGTTCTATAACTTCTGGGCGGCTGAAATCTCCTCAGACTCTGGAAACGCACTTCAATCATTTAACCTGAAATCACCAAAAACAACCACATCCAAAATACCAAATAACTCTGCCAAAGAGCTGTCCAGTATATCACCAGCCGATAATGATTTAGACCCGCGCTCTACAAATTTAGCTACTCCTCCTCTAGCAATTACGAGGTTAACTGAAATCCATAATTTGATTTTCCAATACATTGCGCTGATTTTGGGACGTTTGCAAATGGTAACAAACAATCCATCAGGCTACGAAACTTTGGAGTCAATTATTCACCAAATAATCATTATTCTGAGAGAACTTTTATATATCAGCAAAACATGCTCATATTTTGTTCAACAGAAATTCCTTCAAATCCAAGAAAGTCCGTTTGATAAAGATCTGGATCAACTACTGTCACTAGTTTCTGATTTGGTTTCTACGATAAAAGTTCTAGTTACGATGTCTCTAAGTAACAGCAAAAGTATAGACGACACTAACATTCTCGAATCTCAACAAGCTAAACTTTTAACAATCGTTGCCCGTATGACACCATTAATAAACAATACCA
Source organism: Nakaseomyces delphensis CBS 2170 (assembly GCA_001039675.1). Classification (NCBI taxonomy): domain Eukaryota; kingdom Fungi; phylum Ascomycota; class Saccharomycetes; order Saccharomycetales; family Saccharomycetaceae; genus Nakaseomyces; species Nakaseomyces delphensis. The sequence continues at coordinate 2,317 of CAPT01000132.1, forward strand.
TTATCCAATGCCATAATTACTTACGATTGATTGGCGATTTCCAACTAGATAATTCAAGGACATATACAGATTTTACAAAGGTTAAGATCAATCCAAGCTATTTCATTAACAAGAGTTCAAGAACGTCCAAGAAAAATAAATTCGAAAATGATTTTGAGAAAGAATCTCTCGACTTGTTTGCATCCGATAGAAATAAATATAAAAGGGTAACTAGATTTAGTACCATTACTCCTTTAAAAGAAGACTTTTTCAATGATAATAACCTTTTGGACAACAACAATTCTCCGGGGAAAAAACCATTTGGAAGAGATTCCGTATTTCTCAAATATCAACCATCAGATGATGATGAGTATACCATTAATTCAACTACTTTGACATCTGAGGATTTGGTATACAATGATCAACATCAGATTGTATCGGCTACTGGCCGTGGGTTAATATTTAGTTTGACTGACGAAATGGATCATCCCTCAAGTTTCCTTGTGTCCACATTTTTACTTAACTTTAGGTCCTTCATGAAACCTTATGATCTGGTCACTGAATTAATTAACCGGTTTGATCTCGACAATACTACCATTAATCAACATCAAAATAAAACGAATGGTAACTTCTCAAATCTTGCATCAAAACTAAAAAATAGAAGAAGGTTAATATCCACTATAATCAACGAATGGATGGAGAGTTACTGGCTTTATGAAACAGACTATGATTGTTTACCAACGATGATAAACTTCTTTAATGAAGGAATGTCTAATATACTACCTAGAGAATCAAAGATGCTTATCCAAACGGCCGCAGCACTAATACTAAGGAAAAACGAACTGAACAAACCAAACAACAACGATGTGCCATATCCACAAATAATCGATACCACCATCTTGAAACCCAATGATGCGTCTGTAATCTCAGAGATATCAGCAATTAATGGCGCAATCAATAAGCCAATTTTAACCATGGATGAAAGATTAATCGATGAATACGAACTGACCCATATACCACACCAAGCTGGAGATGATTTTGCTTTACCACTACCGGTATTAAACCTGGGTACTTTCTCCCTAATCAGCAAGCAAAATATAGAGCAAATAAATGATATAGTGATGCAGTACAGGTCATATATCACATCTAATAAAAATGGAGACAATGCTAATAAAACTACTGATGACATTTTGAATGATTGGTGCAATCTACAGAAAAGAAATTTCCACGTTAAAGATGTATCAAGTGCAATGGAATTTAACTTGATTATTTTGAATCCTTTAGAAATTGCGAAACAACTTACACTATTAGAATCAGCACTATACTTAAAGGTTAAACCATTCGAAATAATAAATTACAAACCAGATAAACAAGGCAGCACAGACGCAACTACTAATGTAAAAAATATAACCAACTTTACAAATCAGCTCTCACAGTATGTCATGAATGGTATTTTGTCTATGCATATAAATGACATTACGAGAACAACTATTTTGAAAGCATGGTTGAGAATTGCTCTGTCTGCTTTATACCTAAGGAACTTTAATTCCGTTGCTTCTATTATGACTGCATTACAAAACCATTCTATCAGTAGACTAACTAATGTCTGGCATACATTACCAAAAAAAGATCTTTTGCTATTTGAATACCTGTCAAGGATAATTCACCCAAATAACAATTATAAAGTTTACAGACAGAAGCTCAAGAAGATTATTGACGAATCAATTCAGGGTACAATTGTGCCAATAAAATCTCCTGTTCCTGTTGTTCCCTTCTTTAACCTGTTTCTACAGGATATAACCTTCATTCGCGAAGGTAATTCCACTTTCAAAGATCCAGATTCCTTCAGACCAAATAAGCATATTAATATTGATAAATTTTTCAAAATAACAAAGACAATTACAAATATACAATACTTTCAAACATCATATAATTCCGAGGAAGGCAGTTTTAGAGAAAAGAGAGAATCCTTTTTTAGACTAACTGAGGAAATGGGTTTGGATACTAAGAACATCGCCAAAGTACCGTTACTACAGGAATTGATCGTATATGAACTATGGAAGGTCAATAACTCCTTTTTCAATGCCTCTGATAAAGCGTACCAACTAAGTCTTAGAATTCAACCCCGTCAATGATCACATTCTTTTTCTTTTATTCCTAGCATTTACCAAGTTATATATACTTATATTATATATTGTAATATTACCATTTTCCTATCTAAACAAGTATAACAACATCAAGTAATAATGAGAAATTCCTTGAAGTCTTTAGTATCCATTGACGCTAATGAATGCTAAAGAATAAAATTTTTAAGATCTTTCCTATGCAAAATTTGAACTCATAAAAGCTTTATTACATCAGAATAATGAGGGATACTTTCGGTAGCACCATGCTTCTGGATTGCCAATGAGCTACATAATGTTGCAAACCTTACAGATTGAGCGAGACTTTTCCCCTCGTACAATTGAGTTATAGCGGCACCTAAAAATGTATCACCAGCACCAGTACTATCTACGACTTTCACATTATCAACCGCAGGCATGTAATCAACATCTGGGTTCTCCTTTGATGCAAACATAGCCCCTTTTGATCCCAACGTAACAATTACTGCTGCTATTGACCCTTGATTTACTACCTTCTTCTGTAAATGTTCAGTAATTTTTCTATATGTATCTAGAAAATCAGATTCGATAGTATTTTCATAATCTTTACTAACCTTTGGACCCTCCAAGTCTAAGATTACTTGCAAGGCTTCAATTTCGTTAACAATTAGAAGGTCTACTGCGGTCCAGTGCTCTTTATTTATGCTTTGGAAAGGGGACGGATTGAATACTATAAGACTTTCTGTAACATTTTCATGTATCCATTTCATTGCCCAGTCTGAATCAGGGATCTCCTGTTGAAACACTACGAACTCGCGGGAATCGGTTGATTTCCCAAACAGCGCGTCTAACGCCTCGGATGAATACTTACTCTCACCATTAGCACCTTTAATTATCAGGATTCTGTTCTGCCCACCGTTGAATTCCTCAACAAGGATCGTAGCCGTTCCCGTGCTAACTCCTCCCAACCGACCCACATCACTGACATCGACTCCTTCCTGTGTTAAAGCACCCAACAATTGTTCACCAAACGCATCCTTACCAACGTTACCTACCATTTTCACCCTGTAATCAGCGTTAGGATCCCTTAGACGCCCAATGGCAATGCATTGGTTGCAACCTTTTCCACCAGGATGTGTCTCAAACGAATTGGCGCGGACAGTCTCCCCGCTAGCAGGTACAACATCCGTGTAGGTGACCATATCATAATTTAAAGACCCAATTACTGTTATACCCATCTTGTTCTTCTCGTATTACTGTGAGATTGGGGGGAGCTTGAAATTTTGGTACCCGTGATGAGGCTGCTTCTCATCGATTTCAAAAATCCCCTAATGATTGAAGGCCAATTCTGAAAATTTTTGAAGAAAAAAATAAAAATTTTGAAAAATCATGAAAGATTGCGATGAGTTGTAATTTCATAAAGTTTTAGTATCAGTTTTACCAAGAGTATTGAACCAATAAGATCTATATCGATATAGTTCTGGATATTACCTTTCTAGAAAAATTGCAAAGAAAAAAAAACAAAGAACGACCTATATACTATAGAAAACAAATGACTGAAACGGTTGATATTCACCCAATTTCATTTCCTCCGGAGGTGCTTGCACGTATTTCGCCTGAGTTGTCGCTGCAAAGGCATCTGTCTCTTGGCATCAGACCATCTCTTCGAAAATTTGCTGAATTCAGAGACGTACAAATAGATGACGACACGCTCTCTAGGTATTCCGAGCAATGCCGGTTTGACCCGAACGAGACATCCAATGGCATTCTGGGTTCAAATGTGCTGAAGAGCGGAACCACCATGGTAATTACTACAATTACAGGCGGGATAATGGAGGATGCGTTCAATACGGCTCTAAATGAGTCTAATTTTGGTGAACAGGAGATGATGATCCTTGAGGAAGAGCCGGCGAATAGTATTTCCCATTACTCCTCTATTTACCCAGTAGTAGAGGTAGAGAGAGGCAGAGTTGGTGCCTGCACAGACGAGGAGATGACGATTTCGCAAAAGCTATACCAATCGTTATTACATTCCAGAATTATACCGAAAACATCTCTGAAGGTGACACCAGGTATCAGAACCATTAATGATGAGGGCAAGACAATCGTGACGTACCCAGAAGATCAGGGTAGTGATGATGAAGGCGACGATATTATACAAATGAAGAAGAAGTGGTCTTTTGTACTATATGCGAAAATCGTTGTTTTCGGTAGAAACGGTCCAGTTTTCGACCTTTGTTGGAATTCCCTGATATACGCCCTGCAATCCACTAAGCTCCCAATGACATTTATAGATGAGAGGGCTACTGATCTCAAGATGACTATTAGGACAAAGGGTAGAAGTACAACCATCAGAGAAACATACGAAATCTTTGCCGATCCAACTAGACATAGAGAGCTTGTTATTAATAGGGACAACCTGGTATACGCATCCAACTACGGGATAATAGATATTGATCCGGAGGCCCAATTAGACAAGAAGGAGGATAGTACAGAAGATTCGGGGGTGAATGAAGAAGAGATGGTAATTGATATGGAACAACCAAAAAGTGTATTACTTGCTGATATAGACACCGAGGCTGAAGAAACCAGTATACAATCTGTAATATCTGTTCTATCAAATCATAATGGGGTCTTGACTAATGTTTCTGTATTAGGAGGCAATTCTACAATAACACCTGAAATGTTGAAAGAATCTTTAGGACTAGCCAAAGTACGCTCCATACATCTTTCGAAGAAACTGAAATGAGTTTTTTTAGTGCTTGTCAAGCTCAACATTAAAAGGAATATTATAATTATATACAGTATTATAGTCACTGTAAATGAATTAGATAAATCCAAAACTTTTACTTTCCTGGGAAGAATTGAGAAATACACAAGGACACACATAGACATATATATATATATCTATGTATTAACGGGTTGGGTTGGATAGTATGACAATGACATTGGGAAAGTTAAAATTAATGGGGAAAGTTAAAAAATAATAGTATAAACATTAACTAAGACTAATTTTTGGATAAAGTGTGTGCTGAAAAAATGTTGATGATATGATTTCAAAGAAATATATATATAAAAATACATATGTAAAAGAGTGCCAAATGGGTGATAATATAATTTACCTCTTTCTTCTTCTGTCTCTGGCTACTGGAGAAGGAGATGGGGTAGCAACTTTTTGCAGGTCCACGTTGACGTATTCATTAACCTTTGCGGCCACACCACCATGGACTCTCTTGACAACTTTACTGGCCTTTGAGCCCTTGCGTTTGTAGACGTTGATGTAGAAGGAAATGAAAAGAACCAAGTAAGAAGAGATTATAGCGCAACCTGCGAAAGTTGCAGTTGTAGAGCCGACACAGTCACCACAATGTGGAAGAGATGGGAAGTACAGGTGGACGGCCTTTTGGTATACAGCGAAGTAGATGAATCCAATATCTAGGACGAACTGAATGATTTGGAATCTAGTGACCCATTCCTTCCACCAGACTCTAATACCTCTAGCGGCCAAGAAGTAGTACCAGTACATAACGACGTGAACACCGAGGTTCAAGGTGATTGGGACCCAGGAGATAGAAGTGGTACCAACCAATTGGGTGTAACATAGCAGTGCGGTGGCACCGTGGTGGTAAGTGTGCAAGAACGTCAGTTTCTTGTGCTTCAAAACCAAGAAGAAGGTGTCGATGAACTCGATGAACTTAACGATGTAGTTCATGTAGTACAGTGTTACCATTGGTTGGGTCCATGCACCGGTGTCACAGATGGCGTAGTACAAGCCGTGGTGGTAGATCATTGGGGTCAATTGTTCGACCATCAACGCCAATAGGATGAAGGAAACGGTGGTCAGGAACAAGTTATGCATTTGGAAAAGGAAGTTCAACTTGAACGGTGGGAAGTAGCTTAGGATGAACCTGCCGCCAAAGATAATGATATAGTAGGCAGCGATTGCTGTGAGAACAGGCTGCAGCTCACTTAGAGGCAAGTCGCCGGCAACAAAATCAAATTCGTGAGGGACGAACTTCCCGTTTGTGGCAGCAGTGACTATACGGTCAAAGTTCGCCCACAAGTTGATATTGAAGAACGGGAATTCGAAATTAGGGACGTAATCGTGTAGTATTGGGTAGCGCTCAAAAACGGGAGCAGAATACTGCTTCAAAAGCGGAATAATAGTTGTCATGTGAATGGTGGATATGTATATAAATGAGAAAGAGACGCCAGAAAACGAAAGAACTTAAAGTGATTTGGTATAAAGTCCTGTTCTTCTTTTGCTTTTGTATTTAAATATTATTTTCTGAAGGTGGGGAGGAGAGGGGAAAGAGATGGGGAAAAGGTTGATAATATATTTAAAAAAAGAGGAAGAGACAATTTCAATTGATAACAATAAATAACTACAATGCATAGCTACAATATATAACAATATTGCTATAATGTTAACGTCGAGAGTTGTCAACAAAAGAAAAATAAAAAAAATAAAAAAATTTTTTGGCGTTCAAAAGAGCAACGCCTCAGAAACAGCCGCAGAACTCTACCTCATCGCTGTAACTTTTATATTTTTTTTTTCAGTTTTGCTGAAAAAAAAAACCAGTGACGACGAGATGAGCCGTGCGGCATGTGAAAAATCAATGCAGCAGCTCATTTAGTATAGAGATTGAATCATATGGTTATTTAGTATATACTATGTGTAAACGCTTATTTGTCCTGTGGGAGCAGCGAGGCCATGGTGTCCGGTGCGGAGGCGATGGCAGCCAGCGCGGCCAATGGGTCGTTGGCGAAGTTCAGCATGGAAGGCAGTTTCTGTTGGGCAGGCGCGGTTCTTGCGTTGTTAATCGCGTTTGAATGACTACTGGAGTCACTATCCACTGAGGACGAGACTAACGGCTGCTGTTGCGGGATTATTGGTGGCGGCGCCGTTCCGACTGGTGGAAGTGGGTGTAACGTTATTCTGTCACTGAAAATCCGCGGCGTTGGCATGTTTCCACCGAAGAACTGGCGGATAGGTGGCGGACTTGTGCTGTTGTGCGGGTTCTGCTGGCTCGCTGGGTTGAGTAGAGAGGAGATTGAACTCGACCTTATTTTACTTGTAGTCGTATCATTGGTCGGTGACACACCACGTTGCGAAGACGCCGGCACCGGGGCAACAATTGGAACAGCGCCCGGTGATGGTTGGTTTAATGGCGCAGCTGATCCACCAACATTCAAAATACTACTGATGGAATTGTTCCTATGCTCTTCCCTAACTCCAGACACGCCATTTACTGGACTGATACCCCTCAGTTGGTGTAGACCGGGAGGATTGGAAGTGTTTCCATTTTGAAACTGAATTGAAGGCAGCCTAGGCGGAGGTAATGTACCGGTTGGTGTCGAGACCTTTGAGAAGGAGTCCCTCCCAGTTTCTGGACCAAACGGTTGAGTATTCATATCCTCAGGAACTTGCTCTGTTTCGCCAAAGTATCCAGTTGTGGCACGAGGCTGCGGTTGCGTCCCCACCAGATTAAATACTGGTTGCTCAGGAGGAAGTAAAATCTGCGATTGCTGTACTAAACCAGAACTTGTAGCATTTCTTTTTGCGTCAGCATCCTCCACAATTCCCTTCCAACCAAATTGTGCTGCATTTCTTTGATAATAATTCCTAACCATGGTAGTTGATTTAGTAGCCAGTTTTTCAGAGATTAAAGACCATTGTGAGCCAAACTCTCTTAGTAAATCTGGGAATAGTTGTGTCTCCTTCACACTCCAATAACTTGAACGATGATCTTGTGTCTGCTTATGCCTTTTTCTAGCATTTCCATCATCATAACCAAGGTCTAATGGACTTTCATTAGTTTCAGGATGTGGCTGAATTGTGTCTTGGCTTCCATCTTGTTGAATTATATTGTGCTCCGTACCAGAATATATAATGGGAGGATCGTTAATTTGTTCATTTTGTATCATCTGGCTCTGTACTTCCAATGCCACACGTCTTGTTTCTTCTTCAAGTTTAGGGTCACGTTTATGTTCTGGTGTTTCAATTTGTGTTGCTTGTTCTTTCTCGGCATCCTCTAATGAATCAGTGACATTAACTTCATTCACTGTTTTAGGCACAGATGTTTCAGTTTCTTCAGTAATGTGTCTACCCTCAGACTTCACATTTTGTTCTTCCTCGATAGGCTTAAACTCTTTATTCAACTCAGTTGCCGTAGTTGGTAAAACGTCAACTTCAGTAGCACTGGCACTATCCTCCAAAACTTTCGTTGGTCTCTGATCAGAATCGGGTTCATTGCTACGTTCTTTCTTTTTCTTCTTTTTGCTAGCGACACCTTTGCGCTTTTTATTGCGTTCATTAACGAGTGTTTTATAATCGACAGCCCTCTTTGTCCTGTAGTAATGAAGCACACATTCTTCCGGAGACCTTAACCCACCCATGAAATTTGAGATTCTGCTAAATTTCTTCGGGTTCATTAAATATCCTTCGACAAAAAGTTCGTGTTCATGATCCGTGAAGTTCACAATTCCATCGGTTAGAACTCTTGAGGCCCATAAATCCTTATCTGTTACAAGATTGTTTACATCTGCAAATTTATAGCTATTTTTTTCCAGTGTAGTGGTGATCATTGGCGGAATGGTAGCAGCTGCTTGATGGAATTTGTAATCTGGATCAATCTGTAATAAAACAGTTTCCATCTCAGCATCATCAACAAAATCTGCCCGATTACGGCGCCGTGAACTGTTACTCTGTCTCTGCTGTTCTTCAAGTACTTTCTGCTGTTCTTCTTTTTTGTGTATCTCCTCGTCCACTTTTTCATAGTATTCAATTTCTTTCTTCCGTAGTTTCCTACTTATTTCCGTATTCCGTTCGCATTGTTCCTTCCAACTATTGATATATTCAGTATAATCTTTTTTCAAATTCAAAACCTTAACTTTATCAGATTTATTTATTTTACTGATCGTTCTAGCTAGGTCAAACCGAATTGCTTGCTCGTGGATTAGCAAATTTTTTTTCATAAATGGATAAACTTTGAAATTTTTTATTGGTTTTTTAAGCAGATATTTTTGTTCTTTCACAATTTGACTTCGAGGCTGATTCTTTAGTTCCCATAATTTAGTTTTAAGCATTGTCATGGGGAAAATACATCCAGAAATAGGTTTTAATGGCTCTGAGTAAGGTGCTGGTTTAGTCGAAATGTTGATTCTTGAGAAATCGGTTTTAAGATCATTCGGATCATATATATATTCATAATCTAACATATCTGATGGTCTATTTTCTGTGAAGATGGTCTGTTTGTCGATTTCAGTAGTGTCGTCATCCATGTCATCATCAACCTCTTCTTCAGCTTCATCCATATCCGAATTATTCTTTTCAGCGAAATTTTCATTTTTTATTTCCTTATCCTTCTTCAAAACGGCTATTTCCTCTGTTGAAGTCCACAAGGTCTTGCTATCATTTTTATCATTTCTTGACCGTTCTACAGAACTTTCAGATTCATTTGAAATCACCTTATGAGAAACACTTGGTCTTTTGGTCTGTTTATGAACTTCGTCCTTCATTTGTTTTTCCTTCAGCAGTTTAGCCTCCGTTTCTCTTGTAGTTTGTGATACAGAATTTATTAAACTTGATCCCAAAGAATGTGGATTTGATGAACCAATAGGTGACTTTTCTCCGTTATGTTCGAGTTCATTTGAGCTTTTTTGATCATAAGTAGACTGTATTCTTCTATCTTTGTCTGGAGATTCTGCTGAATATGAATGCGGACGCTCATACTGGTTATGAGGCACTCCTGTGCTCCTTACGTTCCTTTGGAAGCCTACATTATCATGAACACCCGATTGCTGTGGGGCCCCTGGAATATATTTTGAAGAGTTTGATTTCCAGTACGTATTTCTAGGTGAAGGAGCAGTAGGCGCTGTCGCGATATTTCTACCTCCTATTGAAAAATCATGATCTGTTTTAGTCTCAATATTTGACCCCATTCTCCACTTGTTAGTCCTATTAAAATAACTTGTGCTACTGTTAGAATTCACTGGTCCATTTGGTTTGTAAACCGAATAATCATTGGGAAATGTACTATTATTCGCAGTCCTGGGAGATTTACTTTTTAGTCCAGCCTTCACGTTGAGTGGTTGCGGATCGTGTGGTTCAGAAATGGAGTGTGAAAAACTTCCAAAAGGCCTCTGTGTATTATACCTGCTCAGAGAGCTACCTGAATACCGCGACCTCGGTAAATCATTACTATCACTTTTCTGTGGACTCATAGTTGGCGGATTTTCATTGTCAGGATTATACCTGCTAGTGGGTTTCCTAGGAGCGTTACTAAACTGTTTCTGGGGTCCTGAAGGCGGCCTCGCTATTGGGGAAGGATCATATCTTGATGCTCTTAATGGATCTTTTAGACCTTGAACACCAGGTTGTACGGGCGTTACTGGCGCTGAAATAGTGTGCGAACCCAGAGACGTCTGTGTTGTGGGAGTATTCGCTCTCTCAACATTATTATTTACATAAGATGGCGACTCAGGTGGGTAGTTAAGTGATGTCCCGCTTGCTGGTGGATACGGTTTCTTAGCGTACATCATCTGTGAGGAGTGTCGCCTGTTCGGGTTATTGGAGTAATAATATCTCTTCTTATCACCCATTCGGCGGGAAGAAGAGGGATACCCCATATTTTTATTTTTATTTTAAATTCTTGTTAGATTTCTTTATAATACAAAATTGTGTGAACCGTTCACTTGTATCAAAAATGAGTATTGGGTAATTCTTCTATAAAAAGTAGTTCCAGGTGAAAGAAAAAAAAAGATAAGAGACGAGGATGAAAAGATGCTCTCTTAACAACTGGTTAAATTATTTGTGGGATTTCAAATTATAATAATACAACTCTAGCAAAACTTTGTTTTCTCGTTTCCCGTAAGCTTTCTACACTCTAGATCTATTGTTGACGCTTCAAAGGGGCGCTGTGGGGGTTCCTATAGTAGAGTCTCAAACCTGTTTCTTTTTTTGTTTCCAGATCTTCCCTTTCTCTTCTGCTTTTCTCCTTTTCCAAATTTGTTATTGTGTTGGCAACAGTAATATTAGACCTACGTCTATTCCTTTCCCTCTTAAAGAAAAGTTATCACAATATATGAAGAGCTTGTGATTCTAAAGCTTCTATAACTCTCTATTTGATTGCCCTCAGGAGTTATGTGTCCCTTTTTGAAAACAATTTTGAGCAAGAACACCCTTTGTCTTGTTCACTCGTAACTTTCTTGTATTGTTATTTTTAAAAAATATAAAAAAAAAAAATAAAATAAAAATAAAAAATGAAAAAACGCAAATTTCCGGGTAATTTTGATGATTACAATACGATATAGCTTCCAACGGCCCAAAAGTATTACGTCAAGCGGGTATATATGTATATATATATATATATTAGGTACAGCATCATCACCATTCTAGTGTCCAGGTTTCCACATGGGTTGGTGATAATGTTGCCAGTTCGAAAATGCGGGTGCGAGTAACGTTTTTGTTGCTATTGTACCCTAGTGTGGCAGAGGCAAGAATAGCCCCATGACTAGATTGGAGTTTTTTGATGAGTTTCAGCTCCCATTGTAAAGCCTCGTTGGTGCACAGTTCATAGAGTCTCAGTGTACCGTCAGCACAACCTACCATCAGAATCTCGTGTTCGAGCCAGTAACGGTGCTTGGCAAACTGGTCCTCGGTCCTTGAAAAATCGAAGAAGTTCAAATCTTTGACAATAGTGCCTTCCAAGTGGGGAATTTGGCATTTCAGGAATTGGTCCCCGTTCAAGTCCCTTACTGATAGGTCACCACTATGATCCAATACTGCAATACTGCCTTGTAATTTTGAAATTGCAATTAATCTACCGTTATTACAGATACTCCTGATGAAAAGCCCGGTGCTCAAATCCCATAGATAGACATTAGATTGAACATCCATGGTCAATAAAATATTAGAGCCTTCAAATGCCTTTATGATGGTAACCTCTGTTAGATGGCCACAAAGATTCAGTCTATGTTTCAACCGCATATTTTTGTCAAGAATAATGTCCCAGACCTTTATTAAACCGTTCTCATCGGCTGTAACCAAGTAACGATGTTTCACAATTTTCAGAATAGTAATTTTCGTGTTATGCAAATCATCAAACTTGATCCCATTCAAAACAATACTGTTCCAGTCGATAACCGTGATTTCAAAAATTGACCTGCTTTCATCTTCTGCGTATTGTGTATACTTATTTATGTGTCTCCATTGGACAGTCTCTGCTTGAGATTTTGGTAAGAAAACTGAAATCTCAGATGATACATCCACCTCTGCACGTTCAGCTAATTCAATACACGCTGTAGAACTGTCACTTAAATTATCCAGTATTTCACACTTGACCGAATACACTTTTGAATTTAGACGTTTAGGATGCGGTTCATGGAATATCTGCAGTGGGGTTTGTCCAAAATTATGAATGATACCAGTTATTGCCTTTCTCTCATTTTCGTCGTTTACTTTATCCAAATTGATATTACCTGGGTAGCTCAATGAGTTAAAAACGTTGATGGCCTTAACCGATTCTGGACCACGTTGCTTGTGGCCGAAGATTAAATCAATCCAAATATTCAAGTTCTCGGAAACGTATTCACTTTCTAATGCTCTTCTGTTTAGCATAACAAATATTTTTGGGTCGTTTCCAGCCCATGGTGGTAACGCCACATTATTAACCTCTGAACCATCCTGGCATCTTCCAAAATTGAAATGATTTTTATTTCTTAAAAATTCAGGTAGATAGAAAAATTCAGGAGTTAGTTCCCTAACATCAGTTGTGCTTTCGATGGCTGCCGAATTCCAGACTCTACTAATTGAACTGAACAATCTATCTGGATGACCGATATGTCCATCTTGTAGTGATTTGAAGGTGCTGTAGAATGGTTCAAGTCTGATGAGATAACCTGCAACAATCATAGCTGAAGAATAATGGGTTCCATAATGAAATGGAAGAGAAGAATCGGGATCCAATTCCTTCAAAAGTTCATATCTTTCGATAAATTCTTTGCATCGTTTTTCCGATTGGGCTCCCATTGGTTTAGTTAAATCTCTATAATTCGTTGTATCTAACAAATCTATTGTACTTCCAACATAATTGGACAAAATCCAAGGGAAAATAGGATACTGTGTAAGGTCATTAAATGTTCGGCCAGCTAGCATATTCAATATCATAATATACATGAAGTTTGAAATATTACCTTTTTGCCACTCTCTGGTAAGAATTGAATTATCGAAAAGTTCTCCTTGATTAGAAAACGCACTAGTAAGCTTAGATCTAAAAGAATCCTTAATGATGCCATTTTGAGATGATATCTTGTTGCTGTTTATATTGACCTCCTTCAATGCAACTGCAAGACAGTAATCAATTCCTGCCGTTGTGTGCTTTTGTGATAGAAATTTATATAACTCATCTCGCATTATTTGATTCTTGAAGTTGAAGAGGTATGTTCTTCCATCAGCAAACAACATCTCCATTGCCGTATCTGTTAATAAATATGGTCGTTTAGTAACGAAATGTAATTCAGCTTTATCCACGACGAATTGCTCACTGAAACTTGATTCGTGTTTATTTTCTTTGTTAATATTCTTTAAGTGTTTTATATTAGTATCTCTCAGATAATCTGGGACGTCTGAAATTTGTAGAACACGCTTCTCAGACAAAAAGAAATAAAAACCTTCGATGAAATACATATTCGTACGGCCAATTATGAACATTCCTTCCTTGATTTCTAACCCTTCTACTAGACTACAGTTCCAAATACTCTGAATGGAATCGCCATCTTTTAGCATCTTCAAGATTCTTCTGTTTTCGTTTCTTTGAACGGTGTCAGAAATTGTAGCCAATTCAATTTCTGGAATCAATTCAAAGGAGGATATACTTTTAGTATTTTTAATATCGGGTATAAGATGTTCCTCGTCTTCTCCTGCAACAATTTTTGTAGTGTTAACTCTTTCTGGTTCCCCTGTAATTATATATTTGTGAACCAGTCTTCGCCTTGCCCTCTCACTATCTTCTAGACTGTCAATTGACCATATCAATTGATCTGAGGTGTTTTTATGGGTTTCGGAAAAATTATAATGGTATTTTTGAATTCTTCGTACTTTATTCAGTGATATTAATGACTCTTCTCTTATATCGATATCATGGTTTTTCTGTATTTTTATGAACATTTTCAATATTTTAACAAAATATTCATGATTTTCAATAATAAATAAATTAACGACTTCCTTGCAATGGGCAATGTATTGAGACAGCCTCTCCTCCCTTTTTATGACTACTTCTTGTAGAATCTGCTTTTCGGTCATATTTATCGGTATTATTGGAATACTTATTTGATCTCTCATATATTCCTCTATGCGATATTTTTGATTAACACTGAAGAGGAAATAACAATTCTCAATTAGCATACTAATCGCCTCATCGTTATCTGTTGATAATAATTTTTCCAGATTCTCTTGAACCTCGTTCTTATACTGCTGATTGATGATTGAGGAGATGTTTCGCAAAACATTTTGTTGATGTAATACGATAGCCCGTAAACAATCTAAAGCCATACTATTAGCTCTGTTTTCGTTTATTCCCAGTCCAATAAATATAATCAAACTTGTGATAAATTTCTGATCTGATCCTAAAAACTCACGGTTAAAAATAGTGTATTGATAAGTCAGTATCGCCTTATAAAAGAATTGGTACTCTTCAGACCTTGAATCCAGTTTTTGGAAATGAATAATTGACATTTGACCAATGATCAACATCTTGAGATGTGCCAAGTAATTACTCTGTAGCTTCGAATTCTTGATTGTGTAGCTACTGAAATAATCGGAACAGCGTAAAAAAAAACTGAGCCATTCCATGAAATCTTTTTCATGAAAGCTTACATGTATGAATTCATCGAACAGACAGGGCAGTAGGACAATCATATTATTGGCGAGCAGAGTTTTATCATCTTCAATAACACCCGGTGTCATGTTGGATGTATCTCCCATTATATCAGGAAATATCTTCTCTATAAAGAAAAATAAAACATAGTTGTTTTTGTCAATAACTCCCTTCTGGGAAAACGGTACAGTTAGTAAATCTTTCTGAGTCATGAAATAGCCTTTAAAATTATCAATATTTCTGTGGGAGATGTCACTGATGAAAAGAGAAACTATTAATTTTTTAAGTGCTCTTGATGTTTTTGAATAAATATTGGAATTTTGTGGTTTACTTAAGGTGATTTCCAGATTTATTAGTGATATGATCAAGTCAGAGGTATTGTTGCAGAACATCATGACGTTTTCGGCCACCATATGTTTTTTCATGGTCTCCAGCATATAACAAAAGAAATCATCCATATCAAGCCTATGATCCTGGTGGATATCATTGATACACCCCCATTCGAGATAGGAAATTAGTAGTAAAAATCCATCGATGGATACCTTTTCTTTATCTAGTGAATACGCTTGAACATCCTCGATGGCTGCCATGTTTCCAAACTCCTGGAAATGATGCTTGCCTATTGAGAATAAATAAAGTATTTTAACAATCTCTTCGAAGTATTTGGGCTTGGTTCTTGTTAAATACTCTGTCAGAATGCTAATGCCGCCACTCTGTAATGTTCTGTTCCAGTAGTCATGATTTATCAAGTAGAATTTAAACGTTATTGATAGAACGACAATAGGATCTAATTGTATTTTCGTGATTTCGTCCAGTAGCATAAATAACATTTTCGGAATGATGCTATTAATAAGAATATTGCTGTCCACGCATGAAGTATTATTGAGTATGCACGTCAAAATTTCGTTTAATATCCTAACTTTGATATCGAAACCAACATAGTAGCCAGCTTTTAATTCGAAATATAGAAGTTTAATTAACCACTTTAGCTGCTCTGGACTTTTTGTGTTGCATAAAATGGCTGTAAAGGTACTTATTATCTCATCTTTACAATATATCATTATTCTCAACTGTTTCTTCCTTTCAAAGTTATGAAGCTGTTTCGATATCATGTCTAGGAACCCGATTCTTTCGAGTATACTGTTATTATAGTCGCGAAATTGTGACTGTTCCGCTAGGCAATTTATTTGAAAGAATATGAATCTTACGGTTTCCATATCAAAGTTTTCATTTTCATCTGAGGTTGTTTGATGATACTTCTCATCAATTTCAGTATGGTGCCATAATTCTAAATTTAAAATGATTTCTTGTAAAACTTCGGGACATCTAATGACAGAATTATGTGTGTTTTTGAAATCCCAACCATAAAATGATGAAAATTCTTTCATTATGTCTATTTTTAATGGAGTTTTCAATTTTTTGATTGGTCCCTCTAATAAAATGTAACTCAGAAAGCTGAAACCAAATGAGGTTTGAAACTCATTTATAAAAGCTGAATCTCCTAACAGATTGAAAAGCAATTGAAGTTCATTTTTTAATTCTTCTGCACCGCTTGCTTTGTATATCATATCCAATAACACCGTTGTACCATTGATTGCTTCAAAACAAGATACAAGATTTGCCATTTTATAGGTGTAACAACAGGTAACGCCAAACGATTCATTATCGTCTTCAATATCAACCCCATTTAGAGTCACTTTATAAGAGCTCTGTATTTCTGTTTCCATTATTGGTGTGTACTTCAGGGCCACATCATTTGAGCAAATTTCAAGTTTTTTACTGTCTATGGGCAGTTGCTTATGATCAACCTCGTCAATAAATGGAGCATTACATTTTATTTTATAATTCATATTTTTATCCATTTCGATGACACTATTACTGAGATTTAGGAGCTTAATTTGATGTTCATCCAATATGGTCGAGAACATTTGGAAACGGAAAATTTTGAAAGAGCACATAATGGAACCAAGTTCGATCCACTTCAAAAATTTAGTGACGTCTTCCTCAAGTTTGAGTTCAGCAATTAGATTTCCGTTAACATGTAAGGAGAAGATACGTTTATCAGTAGTTATAATTAATGAATAAGGCTTGCCTTGTTCAAATTCAAAATTCTCAAAAATAGCTATGATTCCTTCATCGTTACATAAACAGAATTTGCTGTCCCTGATCTCCACTAATACATGGTTATTCAATGTCAGTATTCTATTGGCGGTTGTATTAGTGAGTTCCATTTGCAGATTTATGGACACTTTATTGCCCAGATCTGAGTCTCTGAGGTCAAATATCTTGTAGACATTTTCAAATTGTAAGAAATCCTTCTTTTCGTTCAATTGCTGAAACAGCGTCGTTGTCACGGCTCCAATTGGTGGATATGATATATCTTCTAGTAGCTTCAGTAAGTTTGCAGGTTTGCAGCTTATTCGCAGTATCAGCTGGTATAATTTGACATAACAATGCTCCAAAATCTTGTCTTTTATCTTTCCATTTTTCAGTAGGTCATGTAAACCGTCTACGAAACCCGGGATCTCTTTCAACTCTCCTAGTCTTTGGCCGTTGACCAAAGATGCATTAGCTAACGAGATGATTATCTGTATCGAAACGGTGCCATAGTCATTGGCATGCAATAATCCTAGCCAGTTCTCATTTATCCTGAAGTTGTCAGATGTTGTGGACACATCGAATCTTGTCATCAACTCGACATTAACGTAGTCTTCGATGGTTTCCTCTTTAGCAATTTCCTCTGTGTATCCCTGCACTATTGATTCCAGTTTTCTTACCGTTAAACCACTTGTGGTTGTTTCACTATCTATACTCGCCAAATCATTAGGTACTAGTTCCAGTTCCAGCAGATCATAAAGCACCATTTCCTTGCTTCAATTGTTCTGTAAACGCTCCTGTATGGGAGGCTTAAATAAATAGCAACACCCTATAGTTGTCCCAAAAAGACTTGGATTCTTGCTTTAAGATCGATTTGGTTTCTCCATTTAGGCAAAACCCTTAAAAATAACTGTTAGGGCCAGGACTTAAAACCCTAACTGTGAGCAGAGCGTGAGTCCGTCACCAAAATATGAAAAAGTGAGAGAAAAATAAAAAAAAATAATATTTCGATTACCAAACCCTAAACCCTAAAACATCAAACCCTAAAACATAAAGCCCTAATATCGGAAACCCTTATCTGACAAAACCCTAACCCTAAACAAACCCTTATCTTATCTGGCAAGCCCTAAACAAGCCCTTATCGGTGGGCGCAAGACCTAGGGTTTGACTAACCCTAACATGTTACCCTCCCTCTGAAAATTTTCCATAATTTTTTTTTTTTTCTATCTGCTATAAAAATGAAAAAATGGTTTTGTATAATGTTTAAGTGTTATTACCTGTTTTTATTGATGGTTGCTTTCTTAAACTCCCCGTACTATATTCTAAGGACCGGTATTATTGTAGGGATTGTTTTTGTTATAAGCGTTTGTTGGCGTTTCCTAATTTTTTTTTGGGAAAGGTTTACTAATGCTAATGGCAAAAAAGGCTCCTTTTCTTACCTTATAATCCCTCTACAACTGATGATCCGAGAAAAACAACTGCCATTAGCAAACCTGGTGCTTCGACGAGAGAAACGCTTTTGTTAGCGTTAATTTTCGTTTTGCACTGCTCTGCTTGCGGGGGAGAGTTCCCTTTAATGTCGAACATTATCTGTATTTCTTTCTTAATCTTGATTTGAGACCAACTCGTGCTCTGTGTAACACGTCAATTTGCTATATAGATATGCATATAACAGCAATGATATGCGCACTATGCTCTGTATATATAGAGCATTAACTACAGTTCGTGTTTGCGTACAAGACGTGATCACATGTTACGAGACGCATCCACCGCCCACAAACGAAAAAAAAATTTTTTATTTTTTCTTTCTCCTGCTCATCTCGAAACTTTCTTGATATTCTTTTTATTAAAAGTTTTAAGCTGCAATTGTTCAATTGGTTTTCGATTCAGCTTGCAAGAGAAGCTCGATAAAATAGATACATAGCCATGGTTGTTCAAGCTCGTGACTCTTCCCAAGTTTTTGGTGTTGCCAGAATCTACGCCTCCTTCAACGATACTTTCGTTCATGTCACTGACTTGTCCGGTAGAGAAACCATTGCCAGAGTTACTGGTGGTATGAAGGTCAAGGCCGACAGAGACGAATCTTCTCCATACGCTGCTATGTTGGCTGCCCAAGATGTCGCTGCTAAGTGTAAGGAAGTTGGTATTACCGCTGTCCACGTCAAGATCAGAGCTACTGGTGGTACCAGAACCAAGACCCCAGGTCCAGGTGGTCAAGCCGCTTTGAGAGCTTTGGCTAGATCCGGTTTGAGAATCGGCAGAATCGAAGATGTTACCCCAGTTCCATCTGACTCTACCAGAAAGAAGGGTGGTAGAAGAGGTAGAAGATTGTGATTTTATTTTCATGTATCAAAACAATTAAGGAAAAACTTTATTTGGGGGCTCTTTCTCTCTTCCTCGAACCTTTTTTCTTTCTATTTAAAATCGAAAAGTGGACTTTCCTTGATGCTGGTCTAGTGTTTGGATTTTTATCTAAGGGGGGAAAGGAAAGTGAGGTCTCTATCTAGCATACTTTTTTAGTTACTTTAGGAAGTAATATATTGCAATAAATACTCTTCATACATTTAAAGAAAAACGTTTAAACAAAAATAGCATGTACTACGCTGTTTAACCATTTCTATCTTCAATAATTATGAATACAAATGCTTTTTATATTAATTTCTTTTTATTACCAATATATGATATGATATTAAATGTTTATTTAGAAGAAAAGTACTAAAAGTTCCTTTCGAAAAATGAGCCTAGTAGACGAAACCCAAGATCTTACCGGAGACGTGCTTTCTTCTGGCCTCTTCGTGGTCCATAATACCGGCAGAGGTAGTCAAGATAACGTAACCGAATTGTCTGGCTGGCAACAAGTTCTCGGTCCACTTCTCGATGTCACCGATCTTGACGTTGAATCTTGGGGAGATAACACCACACTTGTTCAATCTACCGTTCAATTGAACAACAATCTTACCAGATCTGTGGTCATCGATGTATTCGAACTCACCAATGTAACCGTGTCTTTGCATAACCTGCAAGAACTTGATGATAACCTTGGAAGAAGGTCTGATCAAAACTTGACGCTTACCGGTCTTTTCAGCGTTGTTGATAGCGTTCAAGGCATCAGCCAAAACAGAGGATCTAGTCATTGCTTTTGAAGTATTATTTCTTAAGTGCTTAGCTCAAACTAGACAAGAAAAAAGGACCAAATATTTTACCTATAGGTATCTTAAAACTACTACAACAAAGGCTATAAGGGTATTATCGAATAACCCGTATTACGCTAACCGCGGAGACGTAATAGTGGAATGTCTGTGTATTCGAATTGCTCTCCACCTCTTGCTCTCTGTCTGGCTTTGCAACACACAGCTCATTATTCGACGAAACTTCGAGTGAGCTCATCGCGTTGTTTGAAAAAAAAAATTTTATTTTTTTTTTTCAGTTTGAAATTTTCTTGTGACTGCTCGCACAGATAGTGTGATGTGTGGGTGTTCACTAGATATTTTCACAAATTTTCTCTTGTTTCCGAATCGAGTAAAAACCGTTTAGGCAGTGAGCTAGGCCGGGCAGTGGGCTGGGCAGTGGGCTAGACTGGGGGGTGGAGGCTAGACAAAGACCCAGGCGGGTGGGACGAAGACCTAGGCAGGTGAGTTTAGACGGGGAGTCTGTCTAGTCTAGGCTGGTGAGGGGAGTCCAACTTTGAACCTTTTTCCTCCCGAGTAGACGGGAAATGGGGGAGTTCGGGTGGATAGTACCCCAGTCCCAGAAATTCCTGCTGTTGCAAGAAATGACAAAAGTAGGTCAAAATATACACACTATATAATATTTTTATTTTTAATAATTGTAGAATTGTTCTAACTGACACCAGTGACACATAACCAACGATGCCAGTATGTTAGGATATTACCGTATTAAAGGAACTAAAGGATTTAATGATTTTGGAAGTATTAATGTATAGAGGAGCCACTGTACAGAGAGAAGGAATGTTCAAAGAAAAGAGACAATAAGACAGACAGACACACACACACACATATGTGGAAATGAAGAATTCGTATTGGATAATGCAGTGTTGAAAACTATTATACCATCTCAACGGAAAAGCATAGATGCGCTACGAAATGCCAGAATCCTTTTATTGATATAAAAAAAAAGAAGATATGATACTAACAGTTGTTTTTTATTTTATTTTATTTTGTTCACCTTATGGAGACGTTTACACGATGAGAAAATAAAATGATATATATTTATTTGAGCAGGCTCAAAAGTCTTTCAGGATCAAGCAAAAGTTGGCCAAGGCCAAGAAGCAAAACAGAACCTTGCCACAATGGATTAGATTGAGAACCAACAACTCTATCCGTTACAACGCCAAGAGAAGACACTGGAGAAGAACGAAGATGAACATCTAAGCTTTTTATGAACGGTTTTTTGTCACTAAAATTATTTATTTCCAGTCGCAACAAACAATTTCTTTTATAAATTATATAGCTTAGTTAATCTTTATCTTTCAACAGAAACTCCCCCTCATTTTGATTTAATCTTTAAAGAATTTAAGTGATACTACGTCAAGGCCCAGTAATAAAGCTTCAAACGCTACTGGAAGTATTCTTCTTTGTTTTAATCAGAGAAATTAGTTTATTCCAAATACACTGAAATCATATCGTAGATCATATACTATCTAGCATAAAAAAAGTGTTTTTAAATACTCATCACGTTAAGCAAAAAAAGAATTCTTTTCAATAAAGAAGGTTCAAGCCATTTCTACCGGCTTGGACATGTTCTCTAAGGGAGACGTACTCGTCCCAATAGCACTGGTTCACGTTTGGTGTTAATTAAGTTATTTAACAGTCGCAAAAGCTAAAAACCAACTGTGTTTTATATGTCCATAATGAAGAAAAAAGTATCCAATTTACCAAGAACTCTGTGCTAAAAACAGTGTGCTAAAAACTCTGTACGTAGCTTATGATACCGAGACGATTTAGGGTATTTCATATAACTTATCCATCAACTGCACCGTGTTCTCGTAGTTGGACAGCATTATGTATCTTCGAACCTGTGAACAACTCAAAAGAAAAAGCATCTTGCGACGCCATGGCAATTACCAACTTGATATGTTCCTCCTTAGGCTCTTGTAGTTATCCCACACAGCTGACATTATGTAGTACGAAATACAAGACACGCTTTGTTATTAATCCAAGAAATTCCTCCAAAGGGAAAGTTCTGTACGACGCGTTTCTATTAAGCAGGTACACGTAATTGCTACGGTTGTTCTCTCCCCAGCGACTCCAGCAATGAACTCATTTTGGGCTGCTCATCGCAGGTGACTGACAGGATTCAACTTTAATAAGAGCTTGAGTATGCACAATGAGTTAATAAAAAAGGGCGAATTCAGTTTTACCAACATGCTTTAACGTTGCCATAGAAGGTCATTAAAAACACCAATAAAATAAAAAAGCATTTATTGTGACCATATGGGCGTTTCGAGGACTAGAGGTATATTCATCCTGCTTCTCCTTTGCGTATTGCTATGGAGGTTGGTTGGCGTGCCAGGGACGAGTGATGTCGAGGAAGCCGTGCAATTTGGTAAGCTAGTTGTGGAAAATCCTCCTCTGAACCAGTTTTACCTCGATCTGTTCCGAACTATAAATCAATATAGGCCCACGACTCCGCCTAGTAATCAGGACAAGCTGGTATTCAAGAAGAAATGTACTCTGGATAAACCTGTTGGTGTACACGACTCTAGCGACGAATCTCTGACGAAGCTGTCTTATATGACTTTGGACTATTGCTTCCACTTGTCGCCTTCGCAGACAGGGAACCTAAGGACAGCCCATAAAGGGTTTATAAGCAGGATAACTGAGTTATTTGGAGAACCACAGCTAGACCTTCAAGAAACGTTAATGCCCGGCCAGAAAGGAATCGTGACTGTAGCGAGTGATAGATCTATACTTTCTTTGATTGCCTCCATTCCAGAATTGAGGGCTGCCGGCTCGAAGCTACCCATTGAAGTAATATTCGGCCCATATACTCAAAGAGAGGATCAATTTTGCGAAAGGTTCTTACCAAGCTACAATGCTCGTTGCGTGTATATGGCGGACGTGTTGCCTGAATATGTAATAAAGGCATATGATTTTGATGAAAAGATGGTTAAAGCTTTTACTCCATTGGTGAGTGACTTCCAAAATATCTTGTACATAGATGCCAACCATTTTGCTGGAGGCAATGTGGATACGCTTTTCCTATCTGACTTGTATCTGAAAAATGGTTTGGTACTGTGGCCTGGTCAGTACAGAAAGACAATCTCACCAGCATTTTACCAAATTGCCAATAGGAAAGTCGATTTAAATAACAGGACAAGAAATTTAAACGACGACGTCTCATCGCCTTCTAGGTATATGGACATGACATCTAGTGAGACCCAGTTCCAACTATTGGCAAGGACGCCTATGCATGACCTTGCTGGCTCAATCCCGGATCCTGCAACACACATTGGCCTCTATATGTTAGATAAGAGGAGACATTTTAAAACACTACTACTATCTTTATATTACCGTACAAACGGTGCTACGTGGTATGATAAGATGTTTGCATCAGAAGATCCCAAAAGGGGATATTGTGACAATCTGGTAGCCGCAGCACATGCTCTGGGAAAACCATACCATTTAATACATCAGTTACCAAGAACTAAAGGTGGCGCTGTTTCTCATGTTGACCCTGTTGTGGACCAAGGAATGTATGTAAAACTTTTAGAAAGAATTGAAAACGGCGGTATCGATGTCGAGAGCTTCGATCCAATGTACGAACCGATCATAACATTTGAAAAGATGATGAAAAATTCCGGATCAACTGTATCTAAGGTAGCATTTACAGAGTTGCCCATGAACCAGTTTGACCTTTTATCTTTACATCTCAGAGCCAAAAGTAACGAATATGATAGCGAACAAGGACACCGATTCAAACACCTGCATAATGTGCTCTGTGCCCAAGGTCTCAAAATACAATACATTGAAGAAACTCCATCAAAATACAATTCTGCCCAGATGTGCTCGTATTTAAAGAAGCTGATATCATAAGTATTTCAACTTTTTGACCAATAATAACGGACAACGAAGGATAAAATAACTAGAGATAGAGGGGGGGAAGGGCGGAAAAGGATCCTGTAAATCAATAAACTATAATAAAAAGTAATCAGAAACCTTATAAAATCCGTAATATAATAGGATAATAAATTGTCATGGCAACGTTCTATCTACTTTATGGATTGTTGTGCGTGTAACCCAGACAGTTACCCGGGCAAGCATCATAAACGAAGAAGTTAGGCTGAAAGGGGTTACACTCGGGGAGCCGGATAATGAGGTTCATTTAGCATAATTGTTATTCTTTTAAATCCATTAGAACTCTTAAAAGTAATCGGAAACACTGCAGAGTATATTAAGGACAAGGACGGACTCTGGAAAGTACCTTGGAGAGAAATACTGGATATATAACTTGAGAAAAGAGAGTCTAAAAGATTGACCAGAGAGGAGAAGAGCAAAGAGAAAGCAAAAAATTCCTCACAAAGAGAAAAGCACAATGACAGAGAGAACTTTATACGCTGATCGTCTTCTGACGACGAAAGCACCATTTGAAGCCACCGAGGTTATGAGGATCAGGCTATCTGAGAGTAAAGTGGTCAGTAAAGAGTTTTTGGCTCTGTTTGCGGAAGTAAGCAAGTTGAAGAGAAGTTACACGCAAAAGTTGAGTAAGATTATTTCTGATAAGGAGAATTTGAGTCATTTGGTGAATACCAGACTTGTTGAGAATAAGGTTTTTACCGCTGAGGAAATGGCTAATTTCGAGATGGACCTTCTGGGAAATGTGGAGCCAATTTGGAATATGGTACTCGAGGAAATTAAAACTGAAATAACTGCGAACAAGGAATTCCTAGATGTTATTGAATCACAGGTTCTTTATGAGATTAATGACTCAATAGAAACAGACAGCAGATGGCATGAAAGGGAAAGGCATAGTAAACTAAGCAAGATCGCAGCCATTATTGAGAAAAACGACCCAGCTGAAAACGTTGCTGAGGCCAGCAAGCAATGGGATGTAGAAAGTCCATATATGTTTGAGATGTTTGAAAGGATTGATTTTAACCGTCTGGACGTTCTGAAGAATAGTTTACTGAGATATCAGACTGGTTATAGCGACTATTTGCAGACTTTTTCAAAGAATGCTGAGCAGGTGATGACTAAATTATTAGAATTCAATCCCGAAGATGAATTGGAAAGGTTTGCCTCTGATGCCAGTAAACAGAAATTCAACTCAAAGCCTATCGACGTGCGTAAAAGCCCCGGTAATAAATATGGATCAGCCAAGGGATCGCCAAGCAAAGCCGATAAGAGAAGAAGTACAATTGGAAATCTTACACACAGGTTCTCTTCGTTGGGGTCTTCTCATGATCATGAGGATGGAAACCTGATGAACAATGAGTTCTCTGATAGCTCAAACAATGTAAACTTAAAGCAGAAGAAATCACCAAACAAATTAAAGTCTAGAGTAGGCTCGATTTTTGGTAGAAACAAATTGAAAAAGAAGAATACTGACTCTGCATCCGACAGCACCATCTCTGAGGGCTCTGAATACCAGCCTCCAGGAAGATTTACGTCAACCGATCGTAGGGCATCTGATGTTTCGTATGGTTCACCATATAGTGTCAGCAGAGGGTATGAAAGGAATAGAGAACGTAAAGGAAGTTTTAGAAATGATAGTAATAGGGATCATACAGATATTTATAGGAATGGCCCCAGTAGAAATCGTACGAGCAGCTTCACAAGGGATGGGAACGATATTGAAGATACTCCGTCTAAACCTGCCAGGCGTCAATCCGGTATTAATCATATCAAGTCTCCTCAACCAAAAAATAGTATGTTGACTGAGAGCACATCCGGTGATGTTTCATTAACTGCAAACTCACCTCCTCTTCAACCTCATCCAAGATCTGACTCGATGAATAATCAAGCAAGTATCTCTCAAAAGCAAGTGATGGGTGGTGGCATGTACAGTGGTCATATAGCTGCGCCAAACCTTCCTCCTTCCAGGAAACAGATGAATAATACAAATACCATTACCTCTTTTGGTACATTTGACAGCACTGTAGGTGATTCTCAACAACAACAGATACAACTACAGCAACAAAGGCAGATGCAACAAAACTTTGATACGAGCCAAGCCCAGTATCAAGACACTCCAATTATGTCACAACAAATTACTGGAGAGGTCAAGGAATTAAACCCCCAAGAGACTGGCTCTTCCGCAACTCCACAAGGACAAAATATGTTCCGTCATTTCACCTTAGATAATGTCAATAGCTCGGGGTTAAACGTTAGCGTAGCTGAAGTTATTAACGCTACCTTCAAAGATGGAGTTCTAGTTGACTCTCAACTGGTTGGCGAATTGGCATTAAATTATGCATTACCTAATTCCGGACAAAATCCACCAGTTGGCTTGAATATCAAAATTCAGAACGCTTCCAAATTTGAGAAAGTTATCTTGAATCAGGCTTTCATGGAACGTGTGTCGCAAGAGGAATTCAAGGTCAACCCTATTTTTATTCTTTCCAGAACATTGGGAGCATTGAAGTATTCTATCTTCAATACCATTCCGCCAATTATTGTGCATCCAGTATGGAGATTTGAACCCCACCAGGCGAGCGTGGTGTTAAATATAAAAATATCTCCACTACTTCCCGTCAATATTACTCAATTAGTGCTGTACGATTTTGCTGTCTTTATCAGTATCGATGGTGCTAATGCTACCAACGCACTATCGAAACCACAGGGTTCATTTAACAAGGAAAAGAAGAGAATTAGCTGGAAATACAATAGTCCGTTAGTTTTAAACCGTAATACCGACGGGGAGAGAATCATTGCTAGATTTATGACAGATGGCCCTGCTAGAGAGTCTGCTAATGGCGTTCTGGTAAGGTTTACCACGAGCCCACAATTACAAGCTGAAATTGGTAGTGGAATCGTTATTATCGGTCAGGAATTGGATGAAAACAATCCATTTGGAGGCGATTGGTCCCCTGTCAATGTCAAGAAAACCTTAGCCAGTGGAAAATACCAAGGTTTTGCTTGAGAAGTAGAAATTGAATCCTTCTCGAAAAAATAAGATAAGATAAGATAAAAAAAGACGATATCTTTTGCTCGGTACTAATTTTTATTTTTTGCAAAAAACAAATTTAAAGACAACTTCATGTTTGTTAAAATGATAAACAATTGTTTGTAGAAACCAGAATTAATTTGGTATTCGACGAACACTCATTTTTTATTTTAATAAATTTTTTCATCATGACCATTATTGAAATAACTCAAAATCCTTATTTGTAAGCATGTGTATGTAATATTATCAAACTGTTATTGTATATTTTACTATTCTCTCTCTATATAATACTTGTCTTATCGACCGTTTGCAATCGCTGTCAATTACTACGGCAAACGCGTTGACAACCGAAAAAAAAAATTTCCTGCCTCAAAGTAACACGAATTTGGCAGCATCACTGAATGCATAAAAACATTACAACACATTGAATTGATAAAAGCACGAGTAGATAGCTACAGTGAAAAAACTCGAACGATAAGAACAAAACAATGTCTATGTTACAGCAGGTCCGTCAATTCTCCGCCACAGCCAGAAAGCTGGATTTCTCCAAGATGTCCATTGTTGGCCGTATTGGTTCCGAATTCACAGAGAATACATCTAAGAGCAATACCCGTTACTTAAGATACAGTATTGCGTCTCAGCCAAGAAAGGATGGTCAAACTAACTGGTACAACATCACTGTCTTCAGTGAACCTCAGATGAACTTTTTGACTCAATATGTCAGAAAAGGGTATGTCTATTATTTTTTTATTTTTTGTTTCACTTCCCCCATTGAAATATCGATTTTACTAACATTTTGCACTCTATACTTTCTTGCATTGCCATTGCGAGAAGTTTTTGAGATATCGTACCAGTGCTCTAGTCTATGTTGAAGCCGACGCTGCTAATTACCATTTCGAGAGAGAAGACGGTACCAAGGGTACTACTTTAAGCTTAGTCCAAAAGGACTTCAACTTATTGAGAAACGGTAAGCCAGAGGAGCCTGCCGCTGAAGAAGGTGCTGAAGAATCTGGTTAGAAATAGAGACAAACCGCGGTAATACCTATATAATGTCTTTTTTCAAAATACCCTAATAAAATGTATAAAAACAAAAAAAAAAATAAATAGTAAAGTATGTAACACTTAGAATGAAGCTCCTGACAAGGGAATGCAGACGATATAATGATATGTTTTCCTAGTATTGTTGCTTGCAGTCTCTAAAGACGATTTTGGTCATTAAATTGAGGGCCGATGAGGTAACAAAAGAAAAAAATAGATGCACACAACCATTGCTACAACCATTGCTACAATCAAAGTTATATCCAGTGCCCTCAGAAGTTGTTGTAAACGTCCTACTAGGTCAACAATCAAGTACTCTAGCAAGTGATATTTCTAAGGGAGAACCAGGAAGCGAATGAAAGATATCGCTGTGTTGGAGGACGTAGAGGAAGTGACACTGGACGAGAGGAAGCAAAAACCTATAAATGAATGGCGCCTGTTATTAAAAATTGATCTATTTGTACTTTCTTTCGTCTGCCTGCAGTACTGGATCAATTATGTGGACCGTGTCGGGTTCACGAACGCATACGTCTCTGGTATGAAGCAGGACTTGGGCATGGTCGGTAATGATTTCACCGTGGCAAACACATGTTTCACTGTCGGGTACGTAATTGGTATGATCCCAAATAACCTGATGCTGTTGGTTGTTCCTCCCAGGATCTGGCTAAGTTTCTGCACTTTGAGCTGGGGTTTCATGACTCTTGGAATGTATCACGTGAGTAACTTCAATCAGGTATGTGCTTTAAGGTTCTTCCAAGCGGTATTTGAGAGCTGTACGTTTTC
This sequence comes from Nakaseomyces delphensis CBS 2170, assembly GCA_001039675.1. Lineage (NCBI taxonomy): Eukaryota > Fungi > Ascomycota > Saccharomycetes > Saccharomycetales > Saccharomycetaceae > Nakaseomyces > Nakaseomyces delphensis. The sequence goes on from CAPT01000132.1 coordinate 31,319, forward strand.
AGGCACGCATTTAATCTTGGGGTCCTGGTATAAGGAAAAGGAGCTGCCTATCCGTAGCGCTATATTTACCTGCAGTGGGCTGGTGGGCTCCATGTTCAGCGGTTTCATGCAGTCCAGCATATTCCACCATTTGGACGGTAAGAGTCAGCTGGAAGGGTGGAGGTGGTTATTCATTATAGATTTCTGTATCACTGTACCCATTGCCGTGTACGGCTTCTTCTTTTTCCCAGGGATGCCGAGCTCCCAGGGTGGTCGTATCAGCAACAAATTCTCGATGTCGAAGGTCATCTTTTCCGAAGAGGAGTTGTGTTATGCCAGACGCAGGCTACCGGTACGGGACGAGACCACTGCGCTTGACCGCACTGTTGTGGTTCGTGTGTTGAAAAGATGGCACTGGTGGATGTTCTCGCTCGTTTGGGTGTTGGGGGGTGAGAACCTGGCGCTTGCCTCTAATTCGACGTTAGCGCTGTGGCTCAAGAACCAGGGTTATACGGTTACACAGAGCAACAACTACCCCTCGGGGATATTCGCTGTCGGGATAGTCGCTACGCTGGCCTCTGCACTGTACCTGACCCGGTTCCGCCGGGCGCGCAACTGGCACGTCGCGGTGCTGATATCCGCGGTGATGTGTGTCGTGGCCATACTGGTACGGGCGCGGCCGCTGGACTCCGCGGTGCAGTTCGCGGCGCAGTACCTTGGCGGGGTAGCGTATGCGGGGCAGTCTGTGTTCTTCTCGTGGGCGAACGTCGTGTGCCACGACGACCTGCAGGAGCGCGCTGTGGTCCTGGCGTCGATGAACATGTTCTCGGGGGCGGTGAACGCGTGGTGGTCGATCCTGTTCTTCTCGTCGTCGACGGTCCCGCGCTTTGAGCGAGGCTGCTACGCACTGCTGGCCACCTCTGTCTCCTGCGGCATCGTATCCGTCGCGATAAGACACCTGCACACCAGGAGCCTGGCAAAACAAAAAGAGATTGCATACATAGACGCGAACGACATCTACATCGATGAGTGATATATACATACATAAAATGCATAAAAAAAGATAGACAGCAGCTACAGGTAATCGGTATCGGGTTCAAATCGCCTCTTACGAGGGAAGAGTCCTACAATTGCACTGAACGAAGCCTCGCCCTTACCTTTGAAAGAACGAGCTAAACCGCAACAGAGAGCGCAGCGAGAGAGAGAGAAAACAGCGCGCGAGAGAAGATCTCAGAAAATTATTTTCCAGGTGGATAGTAGTGACAGCACGTTGAACGAACCCCGCACATGCCCATTCGTCTGAAAAGACGGGACCGGAAAACGGCGAAGTCCCAACACAGACAGACAAACCCTGCACAGAACAAACCAGAGACTGAGAAAGTGAAGAAGAAGAAACCCCCGTAGAATTGCTGCTGCTGATGCCACGCGGAAAACCCCTCTCTTGTTACGCAACGCAGAAGGGGACGGAGGAGTGCAAGGGCGCGAAGGAGAGAGAGTGTGTGAGTTATAAACGGGTACAAGACCCGCCTGCGACGACCCTGTGTGTATGTGCATGTGATTTGCTTTATCCGCTGCCTTTCCCAGTCCCACGAAGAAACCTTCGCAAGAGTTATTTCTTATAACAGCGAGGCACAAACCCAAACACCACAGCACCCAGACCACCACTACAACTCACACCCTTCCCCCCAACACACCCAGACCCCACGCCAACAACACACAACGCACAACCATCCGTACCACCAGAACCAAAAGCCCTGGGGGGGTGGGAAGAAAGAGAGGAAAAACGCCGTAGGGACATTGTATGTTGTAAGAGAGAAAGAGCGCACGCACACAGAAGTGCGGTGTCTGGGTTTGTGTGGTTTGATATTCTCAGACTTACCGGCAGGGTTCCCCCGCGCCGTCCTCACGGTCGTCCGAAATTACCATTCCACACCCACACACCACACAGCTGGAACAAACGCACTGCTCTCTCACGCAAACACCAGTGCACCCCACAACATCTCCCCCACCCTCTCAGTTAGAAGAGATTCCACGCGAACACAAGAACAACAAAACGTAGCAGGAACGAATACCGACCGACTACTTAAGGGGGATACCTTTCTCCACTAAGGTCTTACTGGCCCACCGTGCAGAGAGACATCAACGCAGAACAACCGCGTCCTGGTTACCCCCGCGCCTCCAGAAAAGTGAAGACAAAGACGGTTCTCGCCCACACACCACACTCTACCACCTTTCAATTTTTTCTTCAACTCTCTCACACACATATACGCACTCACACACACACACATCTCTTTGCTAAGTTGTAATACACCGAATTTCCCACCTGCGAGTGGGTTTTCCTAAAATGGAAAACGTGGAGAAGCCTTTTAAGAAAGAGCTTCTCAACTTTTGTAAGCAGGTAAAAATGTAGGATCCTTTGCTGCTGTCGAGTCTCGAACACATGTCTCCCGCACCAAGTTCTATATGGTTTTGTGACCACTGAACTAGTAAGGGTAATGTTCGAGCATCGATTTGGAATGAGCCAAATGGTACCACTTCCCCCCGCAACTTAATAACATGAAGATATTATATGTTTGAAGAGGTGTTAATATTTACAAGTTAACAGATGAATTTGCACCTCTTGGGAACGGGATCGTGTCCTTTATGTTGGATACCCCGAGGAGGTAGGAGAGGAACCTCTCAAAGCCTAGACCGAAACCACCGTGCGGCGCACCGCCCTGCCTGCGCAGGTCCATGTACCAATCGAGCTCGCCGTTGCGGTTCATTCCTCTCCTTTGCACGTCCTTGAGTAAAGTATCGTACCTGTCTTCTCTGAGACTACCGCCGATAATCTCTCCCATCTCCGGGACCAGGAGGTCGAAGCACGCCACAGTCCGCCCGTCGTCGTTGACCTTCATGTAGAATGCCTTGCAGTCCCTTGGATAGTCCGTTACAAACACGGGGCTTTTGAAGTACGAACCAGCAAGCCATTTCTCGTGTTCGGTTTGCAACGCTTCGCCCCATTGCGGCTTGTACCGCGGAAACGGCTCTCTCTCGTGCTGCGCTTTCAGTATCTCTATCGCCTCCGTGTAACTGATGGTCTTCCAGTTCCTTAGATCCATCAGCATTCCCCATTTGTCTATGATCTCTGATTTTCTTATCAAAGTGGGAATTTGGTCGGTCAGTAACACGTCGCGGTTCTCGTAGCATTGCGTAACAACGCTCTGTAAAAACTTCTTCGTGAAAGCTATTAGCTCGTCCAGGTTATCAATGAAACTCAGTTCTGCCTCCAGCATCCAAAACTCCATCAAGTGCCGAGGTGTCGCGCTCTTCTCAGCTCTGAAACACGGCGACAACGTCCAGCAGTTCGCAACCGCCATAGACAGAATCTCCAGGTGTAACTGGGTCGACACGGTCAAATACATGTCTTTGTCCTCTGGCAATACCGCTGACTTGACCACAAACTGTTCGCCAGCACCTTCACAATCATTCACGGTGAATATCGGTGGCGTCACTTTCAGCATGTTCTCTTGCTTGTTGAAAAACTGTATGAAATACTCCTCCATATGCGATCTGAACCTCAGTAGTGACCCGTAGTACAACGTTCTATACTTGAGAGTCGGTAACGTTCTCAGATACTCTAGTGTATGGCTCTTTTTCTGGAGCGGATATGTGCTGGTGACGTCCCCTAACAATCTCAAATGTCGAGACGGGTCCTCGACTACCAACTCGAAATCCTGTTTCCTTTCACCTTTGGTGGACTGCAAAACGGGAGAGGCGATGGAGATGCATTGCCCTGTCTTCAAAGACTTGACGATTTCCGACTTCTGTGGGTTCTTAAGCACAACTTTGACGTCTTTGTTCGTCGACCCATCGTACAGATCAATAAACGCAACGTTCTTTAACAGCCTAACAGACCTGATCCAACCATTGACAAAATCAATGGACTCCGGTGTGTCATACAAGGCTTTGACACTTATAAACCTTCTGCCCAACCGGAACATCTTTGCAGCAGCTGTTAGTTGTTATACCTTCTCATTAGTAGAGAAGAAATTTTTTTTTTTTTTATCTTTTTTTATTAAGTAGAAATTATTTTATTTTTTTATTCATATTTATATTTAATATTTATATCTATATCTTTATAGGACAAATAAAAATATATACTTTGGTATCAGTTTTTGCAACAACTTACCTCAGAGCCTCTTAAGTGGTAGTAATCTCTATAGCTCAATCGAGTCGACAAAATTCACACACGCAACTCGAGAAACGCAGATTGGAAAGAATACTCGAGATAAGCCATTACCTTTTTTTGATCAATATTCATCTACTTTTTTGATTATTTCCTGGGAATAGAAAATTAAAAAAAATTGGGCGACGCACGCACTATTCATCGATTCCAATACTTTTTCACACTTGTCTATTATTATCTTCAGGGTATATGGTGTCTTGTTATTAAATAAAAAAAAAAAAAAAATTGGTATATGCTTCTTTCAGAAGCTTTGAACCTCAGCCATCCTTTAGCAGGATAGCGTAAGGTTACTCTCTCTTTCGACCAAAAGAAGGGAATTTGTGAGAAATAGGTCAAAAGATCAATACCAGAGTTTAAATAGTATTGAGGGTGGGGTGGGAAGGGGGGATGGGATGGATGAGGATCATGATTTTCTGATATTCACAATTTACAGGATCGAAGTTAGTAGCCAAATCGAGGCAGGAGAGTGAAGAAGAAGAAAAAAATTTTTATTTTTATTTTTTCTTTTTCAGGCTACTTTCTTCGAAGATGTTGAAAGTTGGACAAAAGATAAACAAAAACTCTCTGGGAAATAGGTAAGCACAAACAAAGAGACGTAAAAGCACAAATTTCCTAAATCTACCTGTTTGTTTATGTTTCTTTAACGATAATACGGGATTAGGAAGTAATGAGCTAAAAATGAAAAATTGAAAAAAAAATTTTTTCAAAAAACCTCGGGAGAAACGGGAACTGTGTTTTGTTGTGTTTTTGCTGCGAATATTAAGAGGAAAAGGTACCCTTTCGGCAAGACAAGTGCGTCATTGCGTTAATATAATCAGAACAGCGGATGTGCGGTTCCATTATTAGGGTTTCTGTCTCTGATGGAGATCCCGTTGACATCGCAGAGTAGGTTGTAGATGTCGAGGTTGGAGACAACTCCGATTTCGCTGTCGTGGAAAAACGGGCCCGTGGCTGCGAAAATGCCTTGCAAGGACGGGTGGTCGAGGTTGGCGAAGTTGTGGGATCCTATGTAGCTCTCTTTGTTCCGTTTCGTTTTCTTCTTGAGAATGTCGTATTTCTCCTTCAGCATTATAGAGTTGCCGATCTGTGGGACGATCCAGATGGTTGGCACTCTTGGTGCAGACAGAGCTTTGCTGCCTGTGCCACCGCCACTGCCACCACTGCCTGTGCCACTGCCACCTGTGCCACCGCCCTTGTTCTCGGTTACCACAGTGTCTCTTAGTTGTAGGTCGCGCTCATTGTTCTTGTCTTCATTACCGTTCCCAATTGGCTTACCTAGCTGATCTTTGCCGTTCTTGTGGATGCTCTGAGGCTTGCTTGGCTTCACATTGTAGTGCCAGTCCTTGGGCAAGTTCCCGTTCAAGTACACATGGAATCGCTCACTGTCAATCCGGTTCTTGATAATCTTGTACACCTCGTTGACCTGAGCCGGTCCCGTAACATACACCGCGAGGCTCGAACCCTCCATGTAGACATGGGAGATCATGTCGTTCTCACGGAAATAGTCTCTCTCTTCGTGGATCAACTCTTCCCAAACAGTCACATTTTCAGGAAATTTTATATCAGCCATGCCATGGTTGCTGACCAGCAGAACGTTCGTGAAGCTCGTTAGGTTACGTTTGTGCAGACCAGTGAATGTGTCGTTGACAAACTGATCCACTCTCAATAACAGTTTACGGAACTCTTCTCCATATCGGAGGTCACTGTCCATAGGATACCCATGTTGGTGACCAAAGGCATCAATGTCGTTTATCGAACTGAGCACCATCTGTGGTCTATCTTCAATGCTCGAAGTATCAATATGTTGCAGTATCTTCGTTAGCTTTCTCTCAATTGTTTCCTTAGCGTCAAAGAGATCCATGTAGTACGGTTGGCGCGCAGGATTGACGACTTTCAAGCTCGTGTAGTTGACGTCACTACCTGGCCACATGTTACTATACACTTTGTAGTTCCATTTGTTCTCGTGGTTATAAGCTCTCTGTACCGTCTCCCAGATGGGTTCACCACTGTCCACCCATATATTCGGGTCCACTATACCGGGTCTGAATTCAATTTCGGTTTGCGTGTCATAGAAATTGTTCGCTACCATCCCGTGCTGTGCTGGGTACCACCCGGTGACGATGGTCCACAAATTAGGGATGGATTGTAATGGGAATTGCGGTTGCAGGTTTTTAGCCACTGTGATGTTTTGGCTGAGTACATCGTCATGGTCCCTCTTGAATAACTTGTACAGGAACGGCGTCCTCTCCCTGCTGATCAACTTGCGATTCATACCGTTGAGCGATATAATTATATTGAGCGGGTTAAACTCGTGGGTGCCATTGTGATATGTGATATACGGGTCGAAAGCTGTGTATTGATGATGACGGTCCAGCTCAGGATCGTAGTTGTTGTCCGCTCCAAAGATGCGTAAAAGAAGCACCAGACCCAGAACCAAAAGGCCCAGTATCAGTGCACTGCGTTTCCTTCTCGTTGGGAACTCCGTATAATCTCTATGTGTCTGAATCCATTCACTGGCACTGTCGCTAATCCACCTATAATTCGTGACGCTGCCATCTGTAGTCCTTAAATTCCCCTCCGTGTCCAGTTCATATAAAGGGATCCCTACTTGTTCCTTTTCCTTCATCTTATTCACAAAGTACCTGGCATACCACGGCACTTTATCCTTCTGTGGTATCTCATCTCCCGTGATGAGTTCATCGGCCATATCGTTTATCGGTATCGTTGTATCCGCACGAATTGCGGTTTTTCCCATCATGTAACCTAGTGTCTTTTTTTATGCTTTCTTTTGCTTAGGAGTTTCCACGTTATCGTGGTATATTAGTGCATTTATGGAAGCAATATCTTCAGCATTAATCAAGCATAAAAACTGCACTCCAGCTGCTCGAGTTCATTGATGTGTCTAATCCTTTCCCAGATACTCATCGCTCTTTTAGTTTTCGTCTGATTAAAAAAAAAAAAAAGGTCGTACCCGGATTCGAACCGGGGTTGTTCGGATCAAAACCGAAAGTGATAACCACTACACTATACAACCATAGCAACACTTTGTTTTCTGGTGGGTAAATAGTAGGCCTTTCATGTTATTTCCAATATACCATCCACCTAATACAACGATATTTCAATATATAACTAATCGTTGTAATATCATTGTATAACTTTTACATAGGAAAAGGTTAGTTTTGAAACATGTGGCACTTTCTTTTGTCCTATTTAGTTTGTTGGTAGCTTTTTTTCATTATTATTATTTATATCTATGTAATTACTGAGGGCGGGGGGTGATGTTGAGCAGTTCTGTGTTAATTATTTCTTAAAGACTGCCAGCAGTTCTTCTATCTCCTTTTTGTTCTTCTGCTGTCTCTCCTGCGACAGCAGGGTGCCGCTACGTTCCGTGTCGTCGAGAGCCCCGAACAACTCCAGCATGGATTCACGGTGCAGCATCAGCTGGTACGCCGTTAAGGATTTCAACGTGATGTTATTGTACTGTTTTCTATATCCTACCTCAGACATTTTATGCGTTTTTGGCCCGTTGTTGCTGCTGCCAATGCTGTCAACTTCATTAAGAAATAATATTTTTATATTTTTTTATTTTTTCAATTCAAAGCGAAATTTTAAACCTGCAGACTTGAAAAGATATAAAATAACATAACATAACATAAGAACTACAAGGTGAAAAATGGATTACAGGGTGAGCGATTTCATTGGTAGCACGCTATTTGTCGATATCAATGAGGACAGGTCTCTGCAAGGCACGCTAGTCGCCGTTGATTGCCAGCTGAATCTGTTGTTGGACCATGTGCACGAGTACACCAAGTCCGTCGGGTCGCGCAGGTTGGGCCTGGTCAGTGTGCCACGGTCCTCAATCAAGTCGATCAGTATAGCCAAGGCCAAGATGAACGCCATCACAGATTACAAACAGCAGTTGCAGAAACATATCGTATAAGGACAAAAACCCAAAAAACCAAAAAAATAGATATTTAAAGGCTTCGCGTAAATGAATAAATCATTGAAAATTCAAGTTTGCATAAAAAGCTTTGAAAAAATAAAATGGAATAAACAAAAAAACAAATATCAGTAGTAACACAGGTGCATGTGGGGTGGACGAATTTGGTAGCTGTTGAAGTTGCTTCTCCAAGTATATATAAACGTGTCTTCGGACAACTTTCTTTTGAAAAGTTTGTCTCTTCCATCCATATTCAGGGGAAAAAATACAATAACAGAAAAAATAAAATAAAATTAATATGACCTCTACATCCGACTACCTGCTTGACAAGTATAGTGCCCTGTACAAGCGCGCTACTGAGCATGAGCTAACTAAGGAGTGGTGTGCTGGTACTTTATCTAACAGAGCCCTCTATGTCTACCTAACCCAGGACCTGGAGTTCTTTGAAACTGGCCTCAGACTGATTTGCCGCATCACTTCTATGGCTCCTGAGGTGCCAAGTTTGCTTACGCTGGCTAAGAAAGTCGGCTTCTTCGCTAACGATGAAAACACCTACTTCCGCGACTGTTTGGCTCACTTGGAAAAGGAGCTCGATGCCGACACTGTAAAGGAGGTGAAGGACAAGAAAATTATCCCAGGTGTTGACAAGTACGTGGACTACCTTGTTGAATTGACCAAGGAACAGAAGTACGACTACCCTGCTTTGGTCGCGAATTTGTGGTGTGCCGAGCAGGTCTACCTAAAGTGGGCCCATGACCTACCAAAAAAAGAAAAGTTGCACTGGAAGTACCAGACCTGGATCGATCTACATGACGGTGAACATTTCATCACCTGGTGTGATTTCCTAAGGGCTGAAGTCGACAAGTTCTCCCCAAAGCAAGTCGAGGAAGTTTTTGCCAAGACATTGCAACACGAATTCAACTTCTTCGATAGTTGCTACAACGCATGAAATTACATAGGCATTTTAAAAGTTTTTTTAAAACTAAGTATTAAATATTTTTCTAAAAACTAAAGTGACAGTAGTTTTTCTGCCGTCAGATTAAGCTCGTACGTGTCGATATAATATTGCAGCCGTTCCTTGAAAGTCTTATCATTCCATCTCTTGCTGTGGGCATCGAATTTGGGAATACCAACTTGCTCAATTGCACATCCAGCAGAGATATTACCACATATACTAGCTAGCTTCAGATTTTTGGTTTTACCAAAGACCAGTGCAAATCCACCTAAATAAGCATTTCCTCCACCGGTGGGATCCTTAACTTCTTGCTGACTCATGTAATGGTACGCAGGGAAATTGATGTTTTTGTCATTTTCCTTGTAAATAGATCCATATCTCCCACATCGTATCAACGCAATATGCGAGGAACCTATTAGTCGCTGTAATGGGTCCAATAAATCTTGGCAGGCTTTGAATGTTGTTGGTTCGACGTTATCAGGACTCAGTAGCCGCGAGGCCTCTTCCGCATTTGGTGAAAATACCAAGTCGATATCCTCTCTACTGAATAATTCTTGGAACTCAGTCAAGTGTTCGTAATCACACAGAGTTGGTAACGGTTCCCATATCACCGTGTATCTTCTATTCTTGATCCTACCGAGATCGTCCAGTACTGACTTACACCTCGCAGCAGAACACACCAGGTGAAAACAATCTATTTTGAATTCAACTGCATCGTGCCCAAATGTACCCACCCAATCCTCTGCCTTAATCTGAACCTTCGGAGTCAAAAATTTAAATAACCGAAGATCCTGGTCCTGGTCCTGATCCTGATCCTGATCCTTTCTAGTGTTGCTCTTATTAGGATAGTAGTTTAGTCCTCGAGTGGTCTCTCTATCTTGATCTAATCTGAAATGAGTTGTAACAGGCCAACTACTTAATTGTTCTTTGACTTCACAAGGAAAATCATAACCTTCATCCACAATCCAATGAATTTGATCCTTATCATTATCCGCACAGATAGCTGCTCCCAACATGGCATATGTACCGGCACCACCAGGAATGTTGCTGCATTTCTGCGAATCATCAATCCCCTCGATATCATCGAGGATGAACATACCGTTCGTGGTTAGCATTTTCCAATAATACAAGGTAGGGTTGTTTAGCCCTAACGAATCCTAGTAAATAGGCTTTCATGGTTGAGTGATAGCATATTAGAACATTGAAAGGCTATGGTCCTGAAGTATTGTATACGTTGAGCTCTGTCACGTACATACAATTATTTTAAAAATTGGCAAAAAAAAATG
>CAPT01000133.1:0-71012 GCA_001039675.1 Nakaseomyces delphensis CBS 2170
ATATATAGTATATATACTTATTATATATATATATATATATATATATATATATATATATATCTGCTTGCTTCACTGAAGTATTTAATTGTACTCAACTATGTTGCTTTTTTAGAATTTTCTGAGAATACCCTTGGATTCTATTAGCAGCCCAACATAACGTCATAGCATTAAAGCTTCTACGGTGACCGAAAACAATTATAACAATATAGACCTATTCTCTTCCTGATGATTGAGGATGATTTTTACAACAACGATAAAACCAGCTCTAGTGGGAACAAGCCGAAGAATATTAGCCAGTTAGATTTTAAGCCAGTTAAGGAATTTCAATCGAATGACTACAATAATAACTATGTTCAAACCGGAGAAACTCCTCAAAAATATGTAAGTAATGTTGAGCACTCTGTAGAGGGTTATCCTAAGCTGCAGAAGTTGTTTAAATTGAAGGAGGAGAGGATCAAACAGTACACTACGAAGCCTTATGGTTGTAAAGTTGATATCGATAGGATGGTTCCCACGCTTAACGAATGGATAAATAAGGAATCGCTGGTTTTCGATGTCGTTATGCTGGGTTGTTTGACAGAAAACCAATTCCTTTATCCGCTTTTGACAAAGATTCCATTGGATAAACTGATCTCTAAACCAGGTTTTCTGTTTGTCTGGGGTAGCGCACGAAAAGTTCAAGAACTTGCCAAATTGCTCAATAATGGTCAATGGGAGAAGAAGTTCAGGAGGAGCGAAGAATTGGTGTTTGTCCCAATTAACAAGAACTCGCCATATTTCCCTGGAATTGAACAAGAAGACACTGCGCTAATTGAGCGAATGCAGTGGCATTGTTGGATGTGCATTACTGGTACTGTTAGGCGTTCCTCGGATGGACACTTGATACATTGTAATATTGATACAGATATGACTATAGAAAATAAATCTACGCGAAATAATGCAGTGCCAGACCATCTTTATCGAGTAGTTGAAAACTTTTCTACCTCTACCAGGAGGTTACATATCGTACCTTCTAGAACAGGATCTGAGACCCCAATAAGAGCTAGACCAGGGTGGGTGATAATGTCTCCAGATATACTTCTCAATAACTTCTCAGCAGAGGAGTATAAACGAGATATTGCCAATGTCGGCGCGAACGTTCCAAATATGGAACAGATCGAATCCTTAAGGCCAAAGAGCCCAGTGATGAAGGGAGGAGAGAAAAGTGTATGTAGCTAAGTTTTCACACGGCTTCTTTTTAATAATTTCATTATTGCCTTATTTATCTTTTTGTATTATGTTTAAAAGCACGTAGCTACGTACAATGAATCTTTTTCTTGCATCACTTCGGGATCTTCGAAAAGCTAAATCATTTCGTGGTTAGACCTCAAAATTGTCCAAAATTTAATTTCGGGGACCACATTAAAACTGTTTTCAACTTTTTAATCATCGAGTTGAATCGTTAAGACGAAAAATATATATCTTTTTGACTAATTAACTCCGTAGGACTATGTAATTATCCTATTTAGGATAATTACATGGCTATATCATAAATTTTACAGACAATAGAATATTGCAAGTTAGATGCCAAATTTCTTACATGTGTTTCAATGCAACAAGTATTAAATAGTATATGGCGTTGCTTGGGTTTCTTACTTTTGATTTTTCGTATTTGTCCATTTGTATCTACTAATCTTCGGTTTTTCAGCCATTTGTAAACGCTACAGTTGGGCAAAAAAAGGGCATAGACGCAGCTGTTCTAATGCAAAACTTTGGTCCTTGAGTTAATTAATAGTAATAAATCATATATATAATGCGGGTGTTTGCAATTCGTGTTTTTTGGAACAGGTTTCAATGACAACTATTCCTGTCATTTACAGTAGTGAAAAACATATATCTAAGAAATGGAGGCGCATAAAACTGGTGAGTTATACATTTAAAAATTGAGGTGTGGAGTCATTATTAAAACGAATTCTCGGTATATACTATTATCTTCCCGAAACTTTGTTTAATTTGGTTGCTTGATATTATGTTCTTAATATGTGTTAACATTGTACGACGTAAGAAAAGACCGGGGACAAAACATAAATTATGAGGCCTTTCACAGAAATTTTATCAAATGATGAATAGGACATATATTACAACTATAACAACTCTGAAACTAATATCATATCCATTTTAGGACAGAAAGTACACTTATTAACTGTTGCTGAGGGTTGAAATTGACCTTTCGAAAAGGAAGATATCAATAAAATTTCTCTAAAACAAAAAGTTCTTTGCTTTACCCAAAAGTCGCGAAAACTCAAATAGATAAACTGCTTCAAAAAATATAGGAGTCTTACATGCCATTCTTTGCCTTTAATGATATCAGCATACTTTTATCTTCCATTCTTCTTCGAAAAGGAACCGATTATACTAATTAATGAAGTGACAGCGCGAAATGTTTTTACAAAAAATCTAAGAAAAATTAATCATTCAATAACTTTCAATGATGTACAACCCTAAGTTAATCACAAATGCTATCTGTAATGTCCTAACGTAATTTTCTTTTTTTTTATTAACAATTAATGTCTCAATTTTAATTTTTTTTTCAGTTCCGTAGATATTCTACGGGAACGTTAAAACATCTGATTAAATATATGCCTATTATTATAGAATTTTTATACATATACTAGCTGGAGTGTGTGCACCTTTTTGTATTTCAATTAATGCAAGTACAGTGAGCCACATTACCATTTATTGTAAACGGAAAAAAAAAGGTATGTATTGATGAATTAGAGACTTTTCTCTATTGATAATGACTACTACACCACTGATGAAAATAGTGATATTTTTTGTAATGGCTTTATACTAAGGAATAGTGACTTGTTATTGCTAAAATATGTAGTTATGTTGCCATACATATCCACCAAACTCTTCCCATGTGATATTCGTAAATAATCACTGAAACTTTTCAAGAAAATTTTTTTTTTTTAGCGATGAGCTTTTGCGATGAGCTTGTTCTAAGCGATGGGCTTCACCAAGAAGGTACGTATATTGAAATGCTGTTGTAGCTAAATTAGTCTTTTGCAAATTGTAGAGTTTAGTAATCCAAGGCCAGAACCGTATCCTTCTATTTGAGCATGGGTAAGACACAGAAGAAAAATAGTAAAGGTCGTTTAGATAGGTACTACTATCTTGCGAAAGAGAAGGGCTATCGTGCTCGTTCTTCCTTCAAGATTATCCAGATTAATGAAAAATTCGGCCACTTCCTAGAGAAATCGAAGGTAGTTATCGATTTATGTGCTGCTCCAGGCTCCTGGTGTCAAGTTGCTTCAAAATTGTGCCCGGTAAACTCATTGATTATCGGGGTGGATATTGTTCCAATGAAAAGTATGCCTAACGTTATTACTTTCCAAAGTGATATTACAACAGAAGATTGTAGATCCAGATTGAGAGGCTACATGAAGACTTGGAAAGCGGATACTGTATTGCATGATGGTGCTCCGAACGTCGGTTTGGGTTGGGCTCAGGATGCGTTTACACAATCCCATTTGACTCTGCAAGCTTTGAAACTAGCAGTTGAGAACTTGGTGGTTAACGGTACTTTTGTTACAAAAATTTTCAGGTCCAAGGATTACAACAAATTGCTTTGGGTTTTCCAGCAACTTTTTGAGAGGGTCGAAGCAACTAAGCCGCCAGCCTCCAGAAATGTTTCTGCTGAAATTTTTGTTGTCTGTAAAGGCTTCAAAGCTCCAAAGAAAATGGATCCCAGACTTTTGGATCCAAGAGAAGTTTTTGAGGAATTACCTGATGGCCCACAAAATATGGAAGCCAAAATCTATAATCCAGAAAAGAAGGTTAGAAAGAGACAAGGTTATGAAGAAGGCGATCATTTACTTTACCACGAATGTTCTATACTGGACCTGGTTGAAACTGAAGATCCCATTACCATGCTTGGTGTGAATAGCAAGTTTTCTGTCCCATCTGATAATCCAACATGGAAGATCTTAAAAAGGTTAAAGCAAACGACTACAGAATTCCTTACTTGTATTGAAGATTTGAAAGTCCTAGGTAAGAAGGACTTCAAAATGATTCTGAGATGGAGAAAGGCTGCCAGAGATATTCTAGGACTCGATAAAGATGAAGAAAAGGAGGACATAGAAATACAACCATTGACAGAAGAGGAACAGATTGAGAAAGAATTGAGAAATCTCCAGGATAAGCATAAACAGAAACAAAAACGTGAAAAGAGGAGGAAGAATGAGGAAAAACAAAAAGAGCTTACAAGAATGCAAATGAACATGTTGACTCCACAGGATATTGGTATCGATGCTGCTAATATCGGAAGAGATTCTCTATTCAACCTGAAAACTGCTGAAAAAACTGGTATTCTGGACAAACTGGCGAAAGGTAAGAAAAGAATTATATTCACTGAAGATGAATTAGCTCAAGACAATGATGTTCACATTGATGAAAACGTTGTCATTAGAGACCGTCATGATCCAAACGAGGTAGATGATTTAGAGGCTGAACTTGATGCTATGTACACAGATTATAAGTCAAGAAAGGCTGAGAGAGACGCTAAGTTCAGAGCCAAGCAAGCGAGAGGCGGAGATGATGAGGACGAATGGACTGGGTTCGGTGCCAATGAAGAGGTTAACCAAGAAGAGAAAAAAGACTACATAGAATCTGAGGATGATTCATCTCTGTCAGATGATGATGATGATGAAGCGATCAACCAACTAATTAGTAAGCTTAAGGGTAAGGGCGGTGAAGATAAATTGAGTAGTCAAGCGAAGGCTTTATTCAATGATCCTCTCTTTGAGAATGTCGAACCTATAATTAAATCAAAGGAAAACGACATTGTTGATTCTGAAAGTGTAGGGAATTTAGGAAAGCTGTCGAGCAACAAGAGAACACTTACTGAGATGACAGGGAAAGAGGATTCTAGTGATAGTTCCGAAGACGATTCTGATTCTGATTCCGACTTTGAAATAGTGGCAAATGAACACAATGATTCCGATTACGATTCCGATTACGATTCCGATGCAGAAAAAAAACGTACGAACAAAGAAAAATATGAAAAGGACATAGATATTGCTACAGTTGAAGCTATGACTTTGGCGCATCAATTAGCCTTAGGTCAAAGATCTAAACACGATCTTGTAGATGAAGGGTTCAACAGATACGCATTTCGTGATACAGACAATCTTCCTGAGTGGTTTATTGAAGAAGAGAAACAACATTCGAAAGTGAACAGACCAATTACCAAAGAAGCTGTTATAGCTCTTAAAGAAAAGATGAGGGCTCTGAATGCCCGCCCTATAAAAAAGGTTGTAGAAGCAAGAGCTAGAAAGAAGATGCGTGCTGTCAAGCGCTTGGAGAAGATCAAGAAGAAGGCTGGTTTAATTAATGACGACAGTGATAAATCTGAAAAGGATAAGGCCGATGAAATTGCTAAGCTAATGCGTAAGGTCAATAAAAAACAGAAGACAAAACCTAAGGTTACACTTGTTGTGGCGAAGGGTAAGAATAAGGGTCTATCAGGCAGACCTAAAGGTATTAAAGGTAAGTATAAGATGGTTGATGGTGTCATGAAGAACGAGATGAGAGCGCTAAAACGTATTGCGAAGAAGCATCACAAGAAGAAATAAAACTGCACTATAATATTTACATCCCTTTGAAGTCTATATAGATAATTGTCATTAGAAATATTCAAATCACTCTGTACATTAGTATTAATTACTTATATTTTTAACATCTGCGTTGATTTTCGTTGGGCAATATTGAAGAATTGAATCACTCCGCCTTTGTGCCTTTTTCATTTCTGACTGTACTGAATCTAAATATTTTCGATACCAAATATAGGATTGCAATTAGGACGACAGAGAATGTTATTTTTTCAATGATTTCAAAATTGTTTTGATCAGGATACGGTATACCCACATTGATTGTAGTGCTATTTAAATGATGGAAGACAGTATCAGCAGTAAAAATAGCTTCATAACCCAAGTTTTTAGTGTAGAAAGGGTTGAACGCAACTTCCTCTGTACTCTCACATGCCATGAAAACGTGTGGTTGAAAAGTTACAGTCTCGAAACCAGCTTTTTTTTCGGGTTTCAAATATCGAGAGTGATAGGTAATCTCGTTTACTTTACCACCTTCAAGACTAATTAAAGCCTCAGAACCCCAACCACTATCAGTCAAATGGTATTCAGGGGCTTCCAAGTCCACAATCCCATTCACTATTGAGTTAGCAGTTTGAAATTTATCAACAAAAAGCGTACGTGGAAGGGTGTTGTAAACAAAATACTTACAATTTGGGATATCGTCATGATACGTTAAGTCTATATTTATCTTTGGATGTAAACCAAGAGGCTGGACCTGTTCAATTGAAACGTTTGAACCTACTGGGAAAATATGCCCCGGTTTATAAAAAAGCGTGGTCTTTTCACATTTACCCAAATCATCTCCCTCTTCCATCCAGGTACACCTTAGGCCACTTAGATTTACATCCTCTTCATCAGCATTATCGACATACAGCAAACCTATCTCAGTCTTTTGCGCGTCTTTGTTAAACTCTAAGTCTTTATCAGGCGGACAGAACTCCAGTACCTGGACGGTGTTCTCATGAATCAAGACATCGTAGTCACATACCTCAGGTTGCCAGTTAAACTTCAATTGTTGAGCTGCTGGTAGAATTTCATCTAGATTCTTCCATTCCTCAAAATGTAACATTTTATAATAGTTCCCCGTAATACCTCTCTCACCAAATAACTGCAAACCCGCCTTCCAATTGGAATATATGTTCATTCCAGGCGCATAATCACTATCAATCACAGTCCTACTACGGGCCCTATTGCTTTTCCATGTGATACGACGGGTACCCTTCGAATCAGCGTTGATAGCATATATCCAACGCTGCTGAACCACTAGGACGCCATCGGGTTTCACCAAAACTCCCTTCTCAGTCGTCTTCGCACCTTTCAAAGCACTTTCTTCGCCATAAAGAACAGTAATCCTGTGCCTAAGACCCTCCATATCCAGAATAACAAGTAAGAACTGAACCTATTTGTTCCTTTTCGGTCCCGGATTACTACGATAAGATAGAACCCTAACTTACTGCTCAGATAACTTTCTATGAGTGAGTAAGAACTACTTACAACATATCTTACGGATGGTCACGTATGATGCCTTTCAAGGCAATTTGCGTCATTCTGGGGCAAAATTAAAAAAATAAAAAAAAAGTTGACGAAGTCTCAAAAAATTTAATGAAATTTGATAACTGTTAATCCTTTTTAGATTTAAAACAATAAGTTTCTTTAGGTATATTGTGAAAACACGACGTGATATTGGTGTAAGTCTATAATATTAAGGCGCATTTCATCTAAGGAGTTAGGATACCTCTTTTTGTGGGGATTTTTACTATTATATTTATTGAAGTGAAATAGTAGGAAACGTCAATAGAACGACGGATAAGGGCCAATAGAGAGTTATAAAAAGAAGGACTTCATATTTACTCTAGAGGACTGCAATATTCCAATCGAAGATCTGTTCTTTCCCTTTTTTACTTCGGGTTGTTTAAGTATATTTGCATTTCCTCGCTCCCTCCAAATCCCCCTTCCACAACGCGTATACGGTTCCCAACTCATTGGGATCATTTATAGAAGAGGTATCTAAGAAGAAGGAATATACAAATACATTAGGAAACGATAAATAATAGTACTGCCAATAATACTATTAGTAATAATTTCTCTTAGTCAGCTGGTTCTGGAGAAGAAAAAGAAGATCCTAGCATTAAATCATTCAAGAAGCGTTTCTGAAAGTGGAAGAAAAGTTAACTCTAATATTTTCACATTTTAATTTATTTCTGTTTTAATCATTTTTGTCTTTTATCCATACAATTCTTCTACGAAAAAAAAGGCACCATTTCATTCATTTCGTTTCATTTTTGATTTTCTTTTTACCTTCATTCAAACATTAACTTTCTTTTTCTGCCATATTTTTTACTTGTTACTTTTACAATTATTTCATTATTTTTGTTTTTTCCTACCCATATTGCACTTTATTTTGATACATTTCTATTTTTATCCAGTTGACTTGAAAATTATTTCGATCCAACAATTAAAGACGAATAATAACCAAACAAAGACAGACCATTACAAAAAAAATAAAAATACTATTAACATTGATAACAGTATTAGCTGAATAAGAAAAAAACAAAACACAAACCATTTTTAAAAAAATTTGTCACTCGCTTACACAGTTAAAAACGAAAAAATATGACTGATACACAACATATAAAACTCAATATAGTACCACCTCCAATTGTGAATGCTCCAGGAGATGCAACACCTCCCGTGAACAGCAGTGAAACTTTTTCCACACCCTCAAAACGTGGACACAGACATAAAAGATCATTTGCCATCTCAGGAGATTTTGAGTTTTTGAAACAGCTTCCAGCTACTGCACCGAGACTTAACTCGAATATGTCTCCAGATATGTCATTATTAAGCACACCGCCTCAAGGAGGTAACTCTGATAAAAGGCCAGCGACAGCACATACGTTCGCTTCTAGGAATACAGAGGACCCTCCATTAACTTTTATCCTTCCAACAAAACCAAATGCTGGGAATGCAGAAAATTATGAAATGCTTTCTCCATTGAGGGCTCCACCGAATACGGCGAACAACTTTAATTTGACCACACCAAGTCCAAGATTTTTTGTCAGTGAAGAACCCAGATTTTCATCTCCATGCAAAGGCGTCCCAGATGCCATAATAAATCTTGACGATGCATTAAACACAACAAAACCCAGGTCCTTTAATTCACATAGAAGAACGGAATCTGCACCTGCATTCCTTGAGATTATGTTGAATGGTAAGGCTGGCGCCAATTTTGGGGATAATGCTTTAATGATAGAAGAGGAGGAGGACAATATTGATGAGAAAGATGAGATCAGTAATTCTGGTAGCCCAAAAAAGGTCCCAACAAGGGCCAAGTCCCAAACCGACTATACAACGGAACATACGAATAATATACCTGCTGGATTAATGTCTCCATTACGTCCAACCTCACCACTAAAAGGATTCGGAAACAATAACAATATACCTAACTCTCAAAAGGGTGTTACTGATACTGAAGCTACAGCCGAGAACAATAGGAAATATAACTCATTAAAAATTAAAAGACAAAAGCAAAGATATTCACATTATACAAGGCAACTACCCACAAAAATACCCAATAACAACATACAAGCTCAGTCACTGAGAGAACAAGGTTCATCAACATCATTAGCCTCTTCAAGTAACTCAAAGTCACCATTATCTGTTGCATTAACACCGTCGAAAAACACTCAAACCCCCGCCACCCCTGCTTCATTTAATGACAATTCAAGTACCGGTACCAATAATAAGGGTAATAATAACTCTAATACTTATAACACAGGGTTAGAAGCTCCTCGTTTTCCGTTGAGCCCATTGAGATCGCAAGGTGGAAATACAATTGGCCAATATTCTTACTACAAGCAACTTAATAACCAACCAACTTATCGCAGAAATAGTGCTGGGTGCATGCAATCGAATAATTTTGCATACGAGACAAAGGTATATGACATGCCATCAATCGAGAAAAAGGCCGGTGTTTACGGTGAAAATAAAGATAACGCCGAAGCGAATCCGAGGAAAGAGAAATCTCCATTTTCTGGCAATTCTTCACCATATATGACTGATAACGATACAATTAATAAACTGTCAACAGGCAAAGATTTTGATGGTATTGATGAAACTTTTTCCAGAAATGAGATTTCACAGGTCAGCTCCAGCTCAACTACTAACAATATGATCATTAATGAAAATCGACAACTGTCAAACGAGATATTGCTTGGAGAACCTGGAGATGCAATTGACCTGTCTTCATTGAACTCTCAGACACGCGATGCTTTGTTAAGGTTTTCAGCTCTAGGTCTTGATGAGAGGGCCCCATCTCCACTCCTACCTGTAGAAACAAGTTCAAGTAGCACTTCCAGTAGACGTTGCGATAATTTAAGAGCTTGCGACAGTAGACCAGGTACTCCAGACTTTTCAGCATTAGAAAATAGACATACTAGTGACGGTACTGTAGAAGCTAGATCTAAAACTACTCAAAGGCTAGGCCACAGATCTTCAAGTTTAAACAAAGATCAGAAAGATCATAAAGATAGCAGAAAGTATAAATCGAGACTTGATAAATTTATTAATATGTTTAGCAAGAAGTGACAGGTGCATTTCAACTGAATAATAATGTTCTCTTTGGTGTTTATTGATAAATGCTAAAAAAAAATAAAAACTACTCCGGCCCATACAAATTGGTCGTATAATTTTTTTGTATAGATACACTGTATAATTGTTTGTATCTTATCTATATTTATGAGATGTTTAGCCAAAATTTAAAAACACCCGAAAGCGTAGTGCGGTCGGTTCTTTATGTGGTGGATATCTTTATATTTCAAATGAGAATAAGGCTAATAGAAAATAAAATTCTGCGTAGAATAGTTCATAACACCTGTAACATATATATACATATATACATATATTTCTATAAAAGAAAATTTTAACAGGAAAAAGGTTGATAATTAGGTGCCATCCCAAGATCATTAAGCGTATGCAATAGTCTATCAAGGTTCTATTCTATTTTATATAGGGACGGTTCTAGTTTTTTCTTCGTTAAATCGGGTTTCTTAAACCGTTATCGGTACATATACATACATCAGGCTAATGAAATATACTTTAGTAATGGTACTCGCTTGGTTTTTGACCGGCTGTACCTGGGAATCCACATTCCAATAGGGCGTCATTAACCAATTCAGGAGTTTCAAGGAGATTTTTGTATACGTCCTCTTTTTTCACTAGGACAAGGCCAGCGTAGCCCACAGCGTTGAAGCCAAGTTCGACACAGTTGGCTTTGGTGCTGGAACGTGGAACGAGACACATCCATTTCTTCGTTAGCAAGAAGTTGTAGCTTCTTTCCAATTCTGGGGCCTCGTTAGCCCAGTCTTGGAAGAAGGTCAATGTCCTTTGCAGCAGGGAGAAGTAGGTCATTGCGAGCAAGTCCTCGTCGACTTGGTCTTCGTTTTGGGGTAATGGGATTAGGAAATGGGCAAAGGGTATCTTTTCGTCCTGCAGTGGTTCGGTCTTGACGTCCGGTAAGAAGTGGTCTTTCCCTGCGCACAGGTGGTCCTGGAAAGGGGTGAAGTTTTCTGGGAGCGCCAGCAATTGCAGATGTTTGTGGTCCTGGGAGGAGCCACTGTTTGCGCCCGAGTTGTAGAAGACCATGTGTCTCTTGCCTGCAGCGGCGTCGAGTTGGGAGAGCAATCTGTAGGCGAGCAACAGCTCTGGCGGGGTCAATGTCGTGTTCTGGTGCTTGAACTCTCTGGTAACGAGCAGAAGGTGGTTTGGAATGACAGGGAACTTGTTCAGCAGGAGTCTGAACTGGCCTTCGCCGTCCAGGTCCTCCAGGACGGTCAGTTCTGGTTCCGGCATGGCGAACGGATCGGTTTTGGATTTCTGGGCGTCAGCGCGTTCTGGTTTCTTCTGCAAGATGGGGGCGTAGCTCACGAGCATCTCCATCTGCGAGTCCTTGTCCTTTACCAGTGTCGACTCTGTGTCGAGGAACTGGATGTGCCCGCCGTCTTTCGCAGCCACGAATTTTTTCGAGACCAAGTCATAGATATCTTCTGGCAGCATTCTTTTGTTGTTTTCTTCGTCTCGAATCCTTTTTGTATATACATATTATACGTATTATACTTTACACGTATGTGCATTGAAATAATCTAGGATGGTTCGGTGTGAGCGCGAGTGGAAAAATATTTCAGTCACAAAAGACGACACATATGTGCTCCGTATAAAAGTATACTCAATACCTCACGAAATGAGAGGGATTCTTATCAGCGTCATCGTTTTTAGGCCTGTTTGTACCTGCTCAGACCATGATACTAACTAAAAGAAACTCTGTAACAGATAGTGTCCTTTTCTTCAGCCCTGTATATGGTTTCACTACTTTCTTTTATTTTATTTTATTGTATTTTATTTTATCTTTAAGAAAATGTACAAAAAGTAATTGTCTTGTATAAATCTTTGATACAAAAGGGAAATATAATATTGTTAGTGTAACTTTTTACCGCCAATGCCAAGTGTTGTTTATAGGAAGTGTACATTAGGTGCCCCATGACTAATTATAATGTACGATTAGCACGACAACTTCGTGTATCGTGCTGTGAAACACTGATGGTCTAAGCGATATTGTACATCAGGCTCCCAACGATTGCTCAATAACTGGATGCAAATTATGCCCTTACTTAAATATATAATAAAAAAAGAATAATACAAGAAATTTAATGACATTGGTCATATATTTCTGTATAATTTTACCATTCAAATTTATTTCTATTGTGTAATTATCATTGTTTAAGAGTTATCATCTATATTTTCATATTTTATTATCAGCACTTCCTGTAGCTTATCTTATGCAAATAAAAACACCATATATTAGAACTTTTAGGGAAGGCTATATTAATTTTCTACTTTTAGCTTTTAAATCAGACTTTATAAGATAATAATTTATAGTGTATCTTCTAATTTTTGTAAATATTTAAAACACAATTTTTTTTTATAATATTATTATTGGTAAAGTCCTATATTTTCATAAAAATTCTGTAACAATTGTATGTTTATTTCCGTTCTATTCTTTTGTTGCATTATAAAGGAATATATATATATTATTTTTTTGTGTATTATTACCATCTGTGTTTCAGTATATTTGGTTCTACATATGGTGTTTAGCAATATATGGTTTTTTCTTTTCTTCTGGTAGTTTATTATTATCAACCCAAAGATATAGGTCTATTATGTATCTTTATAAGATGGTTTGGAAAGTTTTGAAAGAGTTTATTATTGAATGCGAAATAATATGCATGGGAAAATAAATTTTTTCAATTACTTTTTGCAAACCTATCATAACGATATTCAAAAGGAATTATTTTCTAATGTTAAAGTTAAAAAAAAAAATTGTTGGTATGTTAATAGAAAATAAATTATCTTAAGCTTTTGAGTCCATATTGAAATTTTAGAAACCTAGGGTTTTCTATGTAGATATTAAACTATAAATATTGTATTATTATATTATAATGTATAATTATATTGTAATAATTTGCCGTTTTGTCGTTCTTTTGTCGTATTATTATCATCTTTTTACATTAATTTAATATTAAAATATAGTATTTTTTTTAGTATATTATTATAATATTGTAGCCCTTATATAGAGTTCAGGTATATTTTTCCTGTAAATATAGAATACATCCCTCTGTTGTCGACAGAATATTATATAAAACCACTGTGCATTTGCCAAATTGAAATATATGCCATTACATACAGTGAACTGGATAAAACTATATAATAAATAACAAATATAGAGTATTAATATAAGTATTTATCGTACGCCACGACATGGACAGTTTGCGCTGAAGAGAAATTGACTCACTGAAATTTGCCGATTTTGTTGTATTATTATATTCTACTCTATTACACTATATTGTATGATAATATATATTTTATACTATACTAAATTATACTATATTTTTTATTGTATTATTGCATTATTGTATTATTGCATTATTGTATTATTGCATTATTGTATTATTGCATTATTGTATTATTGCATTATTGTATTATTGCATTATTGAATTATTGCATTTTTGAATTATTGCATTGTCATTACTTTATTACTATGTTGTTTCGTGGGTTCATCCAGTTTTCGATCTTGTCTCTTGCTCTTAGGCTGGCTCCTCTTGGCCGTGCTATTAGTTCGATGAGAGGAAGTTGCCGTTGGCGGAGAACAGATTGTCACATTTCTGGCATCTCCTACGTTTCTTGTGCACCACAGGGTTGCGGGACATACAGAACTGCATAATAGCATATATATACATACCTGAAATCCATTACTAACCGTCAGCAGGCTTTGCAAGCGATTTCTGTATTTTTTATTACAGTATTGCATTGTATTATGCTAGAATATAATATTGTAATACTTTAATACTGTACTGTCATATTATTATGCTATTCTAATAGTATAACATTGCAACCATTGTATAGTGACAAGGATCCTATCTGTAAATAGAGGAAAATCTAAGAGTTACCATATCCACACTGCCATCCATCGGGACCACATTGGGGTACATAAAAGAGGCCTTCAAAAATGGATAACATCATATATATTGTTGGTATATACCAATATTATAATGATAGTGATTATCTAATATATATATATATATATGTGTGTATGTGTTTATCGTACATCACGACACGGCCAGTTCTTGAAACTTTCTGAATATTATTTTAATTTTTTTAAAATCACTGGATTTTCACCTAGAAAAGTGCCTAGGAAAACACGGTATTTCTGCCCAACCCAAGGGGGTCCCCTTGGGCTTTTGTCGAGTTATTTGCACTATTGCATTATACAATATTGTATTATATTATTATCGTATTACAGTATTGCAATATTTTATTGTAGAGAGCCAGGGGGGCCGAGGCCCCCCCGTACCCCCCCCCCTGTATGAGAAGATACACTAAACCAAACAACAAAAAACACAGCATAACCTAACCATTGTATAACAAAGGCGTCTGTATATATATATTACATGTCGGGTATGACACATCTCAGCTAACGACACTCGTCATGTGCCTCTAGTCGTGCCTGTGAGTGGTTTGACCAACAGGCCCGCTCCCCAGCGAGTTCTCAATACCTGAACGCAAGACGTCAGTTAACTGGTGTAATGTAATTATCATATTGTACAAATAGAGACTATGGATGTGAGGGGGTATATTATTATTTTATCGTACACGACGATATGGCCAGTTTCTGATGAAACAGAGAAACCAGTGCGATTTTCACCTAGAGAAGTGTGTAGGAAAACACCCCGTTTCCGCCAAAACCAAGGGGGGCCCCTTGGAGTTTTTTGTGGAATTATTATATTTGATTATAGTGATATGCACAATGTCTCCAGGATGGCAGGTAGCACAAGCCACCGTGCACCACAACCTTGTGTATATTTTCTGCCGTGAGGGGGTATTCATATGAACATCAATGTATCGCGCTGAAGTACTTCTCTGCGCAAGGGTCAGTAGAACTAGCGAAGACCCGTGGGTTTTTGTGTCTTGTCACTGGAACTCATCAATGCGATGAGGCCGGTGTGACTCAGGTGCCAGACCTGATATTAAAGGGGTGTGGATCCGTGCACCCACCGATAAATTTATAGATAAATTAGGGGACTGCCCCCCCCCAGTCCCCTAAACTTAGTATATGATGATTGCCGCGACAAAGGCCTGGACGTTATGCAATGCCTACCCCTTGTTATGCAATCATTGTTATTCAATCATTTATGCAATCATTGTTATGCAACTCTGCCGGCCCCCCCCCTGCATATCCCGAAACGGGGCGGATGCACATCCCCTGCCGCCGCCGCCCCCCCCCCGCCGCGGTTCTAGAATCTGTACCTGCAGCCGCTTGTTTGTAACGGACACAGAAAAAAAAAAAGAAACGACAAGATGCACGGGCGGTACTGTGGCCCCACCTTCCACCCCCCCTGGGGGGGGGGGTGGTGGAACAGTAAAAGAAACGCGCCTCCATTGTTTATCTCTCGCGCGTCCCACCGCAAAAAAGCAATTAAAAGTTTGAAAAAAGCAATTTTTTGAGTGAGTGGAAAACTGTGTCTGTCTGTCTGTCTCTGTCTGTGCCTTGTGCCGAGTGGGTGTTGCCCCTTTGGGAAAAAAAGGTTCGCCCTTTAAAGCAAAAACAAAGAGAAACACAGTGAGAAACACACAGACAACTCAACACAGCGAAGCAACAGCGAAAGACCCTTTTCCTATTAGAGACTAATAGTCATTTTGGCAGAAGAAGAAAGAAAAAATTTTTCACCCTTGACTTCTTATTAAGAAAACTGAAATTTTGGTTTTTGTTTTTTTATTTTTTCAGGTATAAATAGACATGTCATCTCCGTTTGCATCCCCAGGTTTTTTTTCTTCCTTTCTCTCGCTATACAACAAAAAAACTAAACAATACAAACAAATAAATAACAATGCAATTCAAGAACGTCGTCGCTGCTGCTATCGCTTTGGGTGCTGTCTCCGCGCAGAACGCCACCGCCAACCGCTCTAACGCCACCGCCGGCGGTGCTGCCCCAGCCAACCACTCCAACCACTCCAACGTCACCACCACCAAGGTCTCTACCGGTGCCGCCAACTCCAACGCCTTGAGCGCTGGTGTTTTCGGTGCTGCCGTCGCTGCCGGTGTCGCTTTCTTGTTCTAATGGGATTACGGACAAAGAGCTGGCAAACGCGCCTCCTCTTTTAATTTGTACTATTAGTGAACGATAGAATAGAGTGTATATTTTTTTCATTATTTTATTTTAATATTAATTGTTAATCTTTTATTTCAATACAAATACCATATTATTGCTATATATTAACATGGCATGAAATATTTCGCCCCCGGGTAAGTTTTTGTCTCTGTGAAAGTGACACAAAATGCTGGTCGGGGCCGCCATATTTAATGTTATAATGAGACATAAAAAGAGAGAGAGAGAGAGAGAGAGACATGAAATCATACTTTGAATATCTCAATATAAGTAACACAACAACATTTATATAATTGAAACTAAAAAAAAAAAGAAATGAAGATTTTTTCTGTGTCTGGGCTCGTGTGGGTCCTGCCACCGCTAGTTAACGCCATGGTGATCGATAACTACATGGACCTGCAGTCGCTGCCATCCATCGTGCACGAGAGCTTGATCATCCGCTCCTGTCCGCAGATCATACAGCTCGATTCTTTGTCCCAGGTGGACGGCGACCTGATCATCGAGAACTGCTCACAGGTCGTCGAAATAAACCTGCAGAACCTGGACTACATCCAGGGAGACCTCAGGCTCAGCAAACTGACATCGCTGGTGACCTTGGACCTGCCTAAACTGAACCACGTCAGATCGTTCCAATTGAAAATCCTACCCGTGTTGAACTTTATGAGCTTGAACCCGCAAATCGCCGTTGACAGCGACTTGATCATATCCGACACATCGCTAACCAACATCGACGCCAACGACTTCAACAACATCAACCAGCTCGATGTCCTCACAATCAACAACAACAGGTTCCTCGAGACATTTAAACTAAACACTCTGCAAAAAGTCACCGAACAGTTGGCAATCCATGCAAACGCCAAGGAAATTGAAGTGGAATTGGACTCGTTGGTCTCGTCCAGGAATATCACGATCCGCGACACCTCATCCATCTCTTTGCCCACTTTGGAATACGTCCATACCTCACTCGAACTAATCGAAAACCAATTTGGCACCGCTAACTTGCCCAGTTTGAAGTTTATCGGCGGTACGCTGGGTATAATAAATAACGTCAACCTTGACCATGTAGACCTCAACAACCTGACGGATATCTCTGGTGGGTTGATCGTTTCAAACAACAATAAGCTAAGAAAGATTAATTTCTTCTCACATTTGAAGCAAATAGGAGGTGCCATCTTTTTCGATGGGAAATTTGATGATATCTCTTTCGAGAGCCTAAAACTGGTTAAAGGCAGCGCTTTTATAAAATCTTCGTCTACATTGCTGGATTGCCAAAAATGGGTAAATCCAACAAAGGGGAAATCCGTAGTCAGAGGCGGTAAAGTAGAATGCCAAAATGCCAAATCCATGAACGGTAAGTTACCATTGATTGAAGCCAACCCTAAGAGAATAGCCTCACCTAACAGGAAAGAAACCTCTAGAAAGGGTTCTAAAGTGGAGAACATTAACTACCAAATAGGCGATGAAGATGAGACCTATTCCGATACTATCGCTCACCCAAGAATAAATATTCAATTCAATTCTTCCTCAAATTCAATTCACAAATCTAAAGTAATGGTACAACTATACATCCTTTTCCCACTCGTTTCCACGATCACGTTCTTTTTGGTTTTCCCCTTAGTATTTTAACCGGGTTTTTATAACCGATTTCGTCTTAGCTTTTGAGTATACGCACCTAATGTGATATTTTTGTTTTTTTTTAACTATTCATTACCAATAATGAGCTCATGCTCCATCCTTCTCTTATTATTATTGTTTTTTTTTTTTCCTTCTTTCTCTTTAATTGACCAAAATTAACTACTGAAATAATTTAGGATCCTGAATTATATATTCATATAGGTTAGTAGGTAATCCCTTCCTCAACAAAACATCAGAGTTTTGACCTCGCTCAATAGCTGCTCTTCGTATCGATGATGATGATACCGATTTAAAGCCGTCATCAACCTCTATTAAATGAATTCTCTGCCCCCAACTCCTTGGTATTTGAGGTTCCCTTTCACCTTTTGAGATATCATCTACGTATTTGTATTGTTCTTCTATGGTCATCTGGTCATCATCTCTTACCAGACAACAAAACTCAGCAGATGCCATAAATGTCTCTAGGGCCTCAGATACCAATTGTGGCACGTAATATTTAGGATCGAAAATTCTAATCAAAGTATCAAACCCAACTAGAAAAGAAATTTTGGTATTTGGATTGTCTTTGCCAACATAATCTTGTATATCATTCCTTTTATTAACAAATTTTGCATGACTTGTCAACGCTAGCGATACATCGGCAAATCCCACGTTAAATAGGCACTGAGAAAAGAGTTGCATCATTTCCATCCTTTTTCCAATAGATGCAGGCTTGCTACCCTTATCAGCATTATTAACAGCAAGCAGTAATATAGTATGCAGATCCTTTACGCCTTTGGACTGGTAATATTTAGCAGAGTTTCTTACTAACGTCAAATGCCCGAAATGTGGTGGGTTAAAAGATGAATCCAATACTAACAGTACAGAGTCATTGTTTGTGTTACGATGAGTTGCAGTTCCGGCGAAAACGGCAAACGACTTGTTTTGTTGTGTGAAGTCCTTGAAAAAAGTGTTAAACGACATTGTTCTCCAACCAAAGCACCGCGTCAAATAATTGAGAGATTTAATAAAATACATTCCCTTCAGATTGACTATAATGAATTGTTATTTGGAGATTTAGGGATTATCGAAGGGCCGTTATCATCTCGATTTATTTTCTCAGGAAGCGAGGCGAATAGAGAAAAAATGGTGCTAAAAACACGATTGTAATATTCTATATCTCAATAAAAGCATCCAGTAACAGATTTGTATCTCAGTGGTATTACAACCGATGTCAAACATCCTTTTCTTTTCAGCACCTGATTTATGTAATATTTTTTTAAATTATTCTAAATGAATTTTATAATATCTTTTTGGTTTAAATATTTTACAAATATGACCCGATTCAGTACCATTTCATATACGTATATACACAATTATTGTACCTGTAGGGGAGAAAAAAAATTGTTTTTCAATTTTAGCAGTATCCTATAATTATGAGATGATTTTGTATTCGTCTTGTCTGATTGTTATGCCAAACCTTCTTAAAGCGGTACCACTTAACAAGAATGATTATAAACCAATTTTATGCTAATGAGATGTAAATTGATTTTAAATATTAATCGTACCCTCAAAAAGTCTAGTCTCTAACAGTCCAAAGCATTTTCAATTTTCTCATTGCCCCATATGGACCAAGAACCAAACACGTAACTAGTAAGAACAGGATTGTGGCCATCAATTTTCCTTTTTCAAACCCAGGACTCATAACATCGAATTGGCCAGATGGCATAACTCTAGTGCAGAAAATATCCAAACCTGAAACGCAAAGTACAGATGTAGATTCAAGGTTTGTTGGACACGAGGTAATTTTTGGTGACGGACCCAAAATCAAATCTCTATAATGAGATAACACGAAGTGGTCATTTAATGGAATGGCTGGAACATATGGAGATGCCATAAATTCTTTTTTATCCTCATCAGTCATCTTTTCCTCGGGAACTCTTCTTGCGTTCAAAACGAATTTTGGAACATATGTGACTTGTCCGTTTTCAAGGATTAAGATAATTGCCTTTGAAGTAATATCGTACTTTGTTTCAGAAAGAGCCAGGTTTGAAATGATTTCAGGGAAGAAAAATGACTTCGAGATTACAGCTGGTTTATACACACCCTCCATAGGTTTAACCAAGTGAGTATTATTAGAAAATTTGACATTTGGGGTTAGTGATTCATATAATTCTACAACCGCAATTCTTTGTTCTGGGATTGGTTCTATACCGAAGTAACTGTAGACATACCAATATTCACCAAAAACGATGTTAATAGGAAAGTGCGCATCAATTCTTTCCTGGTGTTGCTGAGTGTGAAGAATTTGACCTGTTACAGTGTCAAGTAAGCTTATAAACAGACAGTTCGAAGATTCGTCAACTACTGCAAAGGCAGCAAGGTTAGGATATAGATACTTGTAAAGGACATCCCTACTACCTAGAACATTCCCCATAGTAACAGTACGTTTAGAATTTCTGGCAGAGAATGCAACTATCTTTTCTCCTTTAGCAACATTATGTTTCCATGTCGTCAGCAACTTACCATCCTTACCAAGCTTATGTCCACTAATATATGATTCACTGTGGTCTGTAATGAAAATATCTTCACTATTGTTAGACCACTTTTCACCGTTCAGAAATTCAATAGATTTTTCTCCATCGCGCTCAACATAGAAAGCATAGGAATAACCATCCAATTTCAAATTCTTGATACTAGTAATGCCAGGCTTGATAGAGCCAGAAGCAGACTCGGTAATATTTAAATTCACATCAACGTGATAAATTATGTATTTACCATCAGATGAGAATACAAATAGAAGAGCTTCATTTTCGATCCATTCCATTTTGATAACGTTATTCAACCCTGTAGTAACGGACCAATTAATGGAACCCTTTTGTAGCATATCCAGTGAAGATAAAATACCATTCCTGGTGATAACAAATAATTGCTTTGAATATCCAAATCTCATATTTTGCGCCTCTATAGTAGTTTGTTCTTCAGCATTTTCATCCATTCCAAGCAAATTCGTCATTATTTTACCAGGGTTATAGTTAAATCTCTCCAAAAATGATTTCATTCTGTTTAAATTTGTAGTGACTCTAAACATGTAGGCTTTCCATAGTTCAGGGATTTCTACCTCTGTTTCGATTTCATGTCTGGCAGGTTCCAAGGATGCGTCTGGGACGTCCAGGATAACTTGGTCTACTATATAACTAATCAATTCATCTCTGGCCCATTGCAATTCAACAGTATCATTCCTATAATTGAAGAATGCATAGGTGTCATTATCAAAATGAACTAAGGTCTCAAATGTTGTGGCATGATCAGTTTCTAAATATCTAATATCATATTCAGTAGTGAACATATCAATATTGAAAACGGAAAGCTTAGAGGATGAATCAATTATACTCAGTTGGTTCTTGTTAAATTTGACATTTTTCAAATTTGGTTTACAAGAGCTTTTGAAGTCAGTCTTTTTCACATCAGCATTCAGTTTGAATCCATTTTTCGCGTCAAAGGTATCAATTGTGCCATCTTGCCTGAGTAGATACAATGTATCTCCTTCTACCATTGCGTCTTTAACCAAGAATGGTAACTGTTCCCTGTAAATGATATTCCCATCAATTTTATCCACAAAGCTCAACAGTGAATTGCCATTCCATTCAGAAAGAACCAAAAGGTTTGCATTATCAGCCGAATTTACTACACAGCTATAATCTCTCCCGAGACTCTGGACCTGGAAATCTGTGACGTAGGCATCATCAGCATATATCGCATGCAAAGGTGCCACCAGTGCAAAAAACACTACCAAAGTGGCCCTGAGAGGATTCATTTTTTTAGTTTATTTTTATTACCGTAATGTGGACTGCGCTTTCTTCTATTTCTCTGTCAAAATGAATCAACCGAACCTTGAAACAGACTTTAAAAGGTGTCAACATGATCGATTGTATTCAAGAACTCAGAAACGTATTCTCCATTACCATTCGCATCGAGCCCGCCTTTTTCCACGGGTTTGCACGCGGATTGTAGTGCGGGTAAATAATAAAAATTCTATTTTAAATAATAGTAATTTATGTTGGATAATCCATCATCTATTACCTTTATATTTAAACTTTAAAACTTAATTATGAAATGCAATTTATTCTTTACTAGTGTTCCGGTTTCTTTTACTCTTTTACTCCCCACCCCTTCCCATATAAATGTTTCATTTAGAATAGAGCGAAACAACAATAATGTATCACTTACTTATTACCATCTAAAGGATTCGACTCCATAGTAGGATCCTCAGATACTTTCGAATCTGTGTCTTGCTTTGTCTCCGCAACGTCATTATTGTTGACTAATACAGTAGGGATGAACTTGATGCTTAAAGATGTTTCCAGTGCGAGGTTTAACCACGGATCGTACAACATCCACATATCATTCAGATCAATATCTTCGGGACTTTTCACATCATCTTCCAGGATAATTGACCTAGAATTCGGCGACATGTATGCTTTCCGCTCAGCTTTAGCACCCTCAACTACTGTTTTATTGTCATCGTCGGGACTTTTCTCTAACATTTCGAGAACAGCTCTCCTGTTTTTATCATTTTGCTCTTTGAGCCTAGTTGTATCGTTCCTAATTGTTGTTAAAAACCCTACAGCTGTCTCATTTGCAGCTCTCTTATTCTGAAAGTATTCGAACATATCAAGATGAAATTCAAGCCTATCTAAAAATTCCGAAAAACTCATGGGCCTATATTCAATTGGTCCGAACCAGGCAATCACGGGATTCTCTGCCTCAGCTTGTGCTCTAACCAGAGCCACACTTTGTTTGACTTCTGGAACATTCGTTGGCATGACATTACCACTAACGGCATCTTTAACTTTAATCTTCGTAGGATCAATACCCTCATGGTAAAATTTCACAATATTATTGAAAAATTTCTTCTCTCTTACTGTCTTAGCTTCTTCACACCAAGGGTCATACTTTAATATTGTTAATCTACATGCTTCAAGCATCGATTGTGAGAGTATGATGGATCCTGCTAGTAAATAAAGAATCTTTTTGAATATTAGCCAATTATCACTTTTAAAAAACGAATGCTTGCTCCCACTTCTTCTGAAAAATTTGAGAAAATTTGAACGTGGTGGCGAGTTCAAAGAGCTATTCATTGTTGTGGCACCACCTTGAGCCGCTGCGGCAGCGCCATTTGGTACAACCTCATTTGGAATATTAGGACCCCTTTCGAGATTCTGAGTATTCACAAACATATCGCCATGGGTTGTTGAAAATCTGTTTAGGGTTGGAAAATCTGCTATGTCTTTTTGAACCAAGTCCAGTTTTGGGATAGTTTTAACTGCATCCTTAATACGATTGGGCAAAGGTGTTCCGACCATGGGTGACGTTGTATTAATAGATCCTGATCGTATCGTCGTATTCGCCAATCTTAATGATTTATACCTGTAGAAACATAGTAAACCAACCATACTTTGAACTGCAACCAAAGTCCACAGACCTGTCTTATTATCTGAGGCAGGAACCAGGGGCCCCCATAACCTCAATCCTAAACTCGGCCGTACCCAGAACTTTTCAACGTCATCATCAGAGGTATCCGGCGCACCATATGTTTTAGCCAAATCTCTATCATTTTTATCATTATTTGATTTACCTGGAGGCGTAAAGATACCCATTTATTATCAAAAAAAAAAGGTCAATGTGGTGTTCCTATTTGAAGTTTTGATAACACTCCACCGATAAAAGCCAGTAAATTTTTATATTTATGACTGAAAGGCCTGCCTTGTGATGAACGATTTCGGTTTGTCCAATTCAAATCACTAGATTGCAAGTTGTCTAAATATATCTTTATGTTTTAACCCAACAGCAATGAATTCTTGTTCGTCGTTACGTTCTTTTTGTTGAATGGATATCTTGTCAGAGCGAGTCAAAAAGCGACCTGGACTCAGCATGTGCAAATTTCGTTTTTTAGGACAATAGTCTACAGTAACTAATATTCAATTCCTATTCATCTCAATTGAGGATTTTAAGAATCTGAGGGTTCTAATAACAAATCTACAACTTGTTCTTTATTATAGACATAGTTGCTTATATTACATTATATATAAAATTCATGAACCAAACAGCCACTGGGCCATATTGAAGTGCGAAAAAACCGTATTGATTCAATAACCGAGATCCCGATTAGCGTTGTCAGTTCCTTACCTGTTCTTTAGTAATACGTACAAGTCAACTGTAATATTACGAAAAAAAAATACTTTTTATATAATAAAAATATTATATCCCTTTGATTTGTTAAAAAGTAGATGCTTTTTTCTAGTATATGCGTCTACAATTCATCGTCGATTTCATCCTCATCATCGTCCTCGGATTCAGCAGCTTCAGCCTCTAGCTGAGCCTTCTTTTCCAAGTGATTCTTGTAAATGGCAGCACCATCAAATTTGTTAACACCATTTTCCTTTAAGAAATCCAAGAAGGATTCTGGAGTTCTACTACCAGTGTATAGGATTGGTTCAGTGTTCTTACCAGCTGGGTACAGGTAGACTGTTGGGTAACCTGTGATTTCGATATCGAAAATATCGTTTTCGGTGGCGTCAACTTCTGCAATGACAACTTTGTCCTTAGACTCTGGGTCTGTTGCCAGAGCTTCAGCTAATTCAATGTAGGAAGGTGCCATCTTCTTACAATGACCACACCATGGAGCGTAGTATTTAACTAGGACATCCTTCTTTGGGTCCTTCACGATCTTATCGTGAGTCTTACCAACAATCTTAATAACACTGCTCTCTTGCTTAACTGGAACTTCTTCGGTCTTGATGTTTGGTTCAGCTTTGCCGGCCAAGAAATCGTCGACCAATTTGCCGATGTCCTTGGTCTTGAGTTGTTGTGGCTTTGACAACTTAGCGAAGGCTTCTTCGTCAAGTTGAGGTAGACCGTACTTGTAGTTACTAGACATGTTGTGAATAGCGAATAGAGGGAATTGTTGCTTCATGTTCAAGTTTTCAGCGTGTTTTCCGTACTTGGTAGCATCCAACTTAATGAAAGCCATCTTACCACGGTGCTTCTTGGCCAAGTCAATGAAACTCTTTTCGACATCTTTAACTTGACTGTCATCAGTGTAGAAGTAGTAAGCTAAAGGCAAGCCACTTTCGATGTAGGAGTTGAAGACCTCGCCGTTAATGTCACCGAACAAAGGTAGTGATTCGACCTTCAACCAGTCTTCGAAGGCTGTGCTATCTTTCTTGACCAACTTCTTCAAGTCACCGGTGAATGGGAATTCTTGAAACTTCCCTTCTTCTGCTGGCATGTAGATGACCAGTTTTTGTTCACTGGATGGGAAGGAAACGAAGACGTAGTCGGTTGACAATTTCTGGGCGACGGAGTAGAACGTGGAGTTTAGACCCTTGACACCGTAGTCCACGATGATAGGGCTGCTGGAGTTAGCCTTAATCTCTTCCAAAGTGGCTTTGGAGTCGATTACGACGACGTCTGGCTGGCCGGCCTTTCTCATGAAGTCGATAATGGCGTTTGCGGACCTGGCGCCGGTGTAGTCACGGGCCGAGCTGATGTCACCGTCTTTGATAACTTTGATGGTTGGGAACCCTGGAACTTGCAGTTCCATACACAGGTCTCTGTTGTCGTCACAGTCGATTTGAATTAGCGGGATATTTTCCTTTTGCAAAGATTCAGCAGCCACGACGTATTCTGGAGCCAGTTTCTTACAGTGGCCACACCATGGTGCGTAGAATTCTGCCATCACTAATGGGTTCTCTGAGATGAAATGCTTGAAACTGGCCTGATCCAGCTTGACCACAGCCGAGCCATCTGGAGCGGTAGCTTCCTGAGCGGAGGCAAGACTTAATGCAGAAGCGGCCAAAGCCAACAAATTCTTGAACAACATTTTTGTATTCCGTGGGAGGGGTGTTTTGTCGAAGTTAAACGTTTACATGTATACAGTATGAAAAGACAGGAATGCATAGAAACACATTTCTTATATAGTAAAAGTGGCTCGTGAAAAGGGTTTCTTTGGTATCGAGCGAAAAAGACACGAAAACGAGAAAAAAAAGCAATTCAGTGTGGCAAAAAAAGAAAGAAAGTGCAACACGTTACGATAAACCCAAAAAACCCAGCCTTCTTATCGTAATAAGGAGCAGCGCGTAGCCTATCACTTTCTCCAATATACAAATATAAATAAATATATTAAGTAGATATTAATTAGATATCTAAATATATATATATGGTTATAATGGTAAATAGAAAACTTCTAACTATGGAAGTACATATCGGGGTAACGTCTATCGTATCGGGTGATCTCATAAAAGGGAAAAAACGATCGGCGGCAAAAATAGGGAAATCGTCCACAGATTTCCTAATTGGGACAATACAGCACGACGGAGCATGTATTTTAGAAAAAGGGACTAAAGCACAGACACCCGCCGTGCTGATTACCAACCTTATTACCAACCCTATATCTTAGTTTATAGTAACCTTATTTTATTAAATGTAGCGGTGCCTGAATCTAATTAACGTAAATCAATGGCTTCAGCCTTTCTTTTCTTTTCTTTCTTTTTTGTCCCTTCTTTTTGTGTCAAAGGTGTGGGAAATCAATATTATAGATATTATATTATGTCTATCTAACTATCTATCTATCATAATGTTTGATAACAAGTATAGTAAGATAAAAAACAAACAGTTCATTAATAAGTATTTTCTTTTGTAGATCTGAGGTATATAAGCTGGTTAAAATAAAACAAAAATAAAAATATGAAAACCGACCGTGAGGCAGTTGACTGTGTTGTGAACGAGTATTTCATTAGCGACAAAAGTCTGTTGAAGATGTGCAAGTTCTTCGCACAGAATATAGAGGTGGTGCAGCTGCAGAACAATTTCGGGTCTGGGCGGGAGGCCGGCGATGTGGTTCTGGCGTACCTACAGAAACCGTACTTCAAGATATGTCTGGTGAGGATCAACCACGAGGGCTCGCATGTGCTGCAACAGCAGTGTATCGCCTTCACTCCGCAGGAGTTCCGTAGTGAGCGGAGTCTGGCCCAGAAAATGTGCTGTATCACGCTCAGGTTTCTAAGGTGCCATCTACCACATCTATACAACACATGTTTCACCTTGCCGCTCGTGGTACAGGACTACCCTTACAGGTTTCGGGAGCTTGCCAAATTCTTCGAGAGTGAGTTGCACACCGCTGGGGTACAGGAAGTCACCGTGAGAAAGACTACCGAGTCATTAGCTGTGCTTAACTTCACCAGTTATTACCTGCACTACGCCAAGAAATTTAGTAGAACCCATCTGCTGGCAAGCTGTTATATTGGAGATACTTACTCCAACTGTATAAAGACCAGCGCCATGCAAGCCGGGTTCATTGGGTACCGTGGTTGGAGCGAAGTAGTCCCCAAGACGAAGTACGACTCCACGGCGCTTGATCGATTTGATCGGTTGATTACTGCTGATTTTATCGCCGAAAATGTGAGAAACGTACTAGTGACACTACACAGAAAAGGCCATTTGTTCAAAAAATACAAAGATTTTAGAAGTTTACCAGAAGCCCTCCAGTCTCATTTCTTGTTGGATATTGAAAGCTTAGCGCATATTGTAATCGACGACGGTCCAGACTTGGCTATCGCCCACCTCGTCATTTCCCAAAAGTGGGAATTGGACACTACCCTCGAAGACAGGAGACTGATCCAGAAAGTTATCGCGGCCATTGTAAATAGGTCAGCCACATTAGCAGCCGTGCCACTAATTGCTACCTCTTTGAATATTTTGAAAGAGGGGAACGTTAGCAAATTTGGCACCGGTTTCATCACTGTGGGTTGTAATGGAAGCCTCATAGAGTTGTTCCCAAGGTACAAGGACGAATTTATCAGAACCCTGGCTAGGTCGCCACTGGGTCCAGAGATTGCTAAGAAGATTAGCATCAATGTCAATCTCGAGGCTGTGGAAATTGGCACCGCATGTTTGGTCTACCAATAAAAATAAAAAAAGAAAAAAGAAAATAAGGAAGAATAACACTCCTTTATAAATACCATATACTATTTTATGCAACATCTAAAAGGGCTAGAAACGACTAAGAGCTTTTATTTAATAAATATATTCAATTCAACTAGGTATTCTGAAGAAAACCTTTACCCGGCAGAAATAAGGAGTAAACCTTGGGGCGGGAAAAGACAATACGTAATTTTAAAGGGAGCACCAAGACCCATTACGACTCATGTGAGATAACAATACAGTAATCGTCACGGTAAAAAATTCTATTCGTATTTGAAGTGAAATACCATCATTCGAGTGAGAAAGAAGTGAAGAAAGAACCCAAAAACAACAACAACAACATCCCAATTACTTCCTAAGATAGAAAAATATATTTATCATACAGCCATGACTGCAACGAATCCCTGCCGTACAGGCTATGAAGATAGGTCAACGGCGCAGGATGCCGCCGAGGACTTCCAATTTTTTGATAAAGTACAACTAACTAAGCTCTTGATTCATAGTTTGAAGGAACTAGGGTACGAAGACTCAGCTATAAAATTACAAGATGAGAGTGGTGGTATACAAGTTGAATCAAGTATCGTTCAGAACTTATTCAGATGGATTAGGACCGGTAAGTACCAAAACATCACCTTTGAAGTGCTGGCTCAATTACCCTTAGAAAATGGGAGGCTCGCAGATGATATGAATCTGGCTAAGTTTATAGATTTACGAACAAACTCTAACGGTTTTCAAGAATCCACAGATGCCATAAACTCAATGAAAATTGAAAATGTTATTATGAACCCAGTTGATCCAAGGAAGACAATGGAAAGACTAAATATGAACCTGCAAGGGTTTCATTCTATCATCAAATGCATTGAGGAGGAGGAGGAGGAGGAGATGAATCCAGACAATGTCGATCAAATCAAGCGTATATTAGAGATATCTATTTTAATTTGTCGAGAAGTATTCCTAGAACTAATATTTGAAGATAAGGATTTTAGCACAGCCCTTCTCCTGCTAAGGGGCACGGTGAGGAAATATATTGAGTTATGGGAGCCATTACTATCGAAAATGGATGACTTCCAGGACGATGACGACCCTTTTGTACCAGAAAATATCCTAAGAGAAATGTCAACATTGATTACCTGCCCGAACGAGACCGTGGGACCGGATACTTGGCCTAATTCATTAGCCAAATCCAGAGAAAACCTGGTACAATCAATATCCTCTTACATTAACCCAAACGACCTTGTTCCGAAAGGGAGACTCCTTACTCTACTTAAACAAGCGATTAAATATCAGAGATCAAAAGATGTTTTTAACCTTTCAGAGGAAACAGCCACCAACACTATTGAAATTAGCAGTTCAGAAGATTCAAGATTAGGAACAAAATACAATTTACTTCAGGATAATACAACTAATTTCCAGCATATTAACTTTGAACCACAAACAACATTGACACAGCATACTGACGAAGTTTGGTATTTACAATTTTCACCAGATGGAAAGTATCTAGCAAGTGTTTCTGCCGATGCATCTACCGATAGAAAAATCTTCATATATGATGTCGACAAAGATTTCCAAGTCTACAAAATACTGTCAGGAAATTCTCAATGCGTCCTGTATCTTTCCTTTTCACCAGATAGCAAATACCTGGTTTCATGTCCATTTAATGCAATTGTTAATATATATGACATTCACATGAAAGGTGAGCCAGTAGATATAAATCATAATAACGAAAACAGTATTACTGCAGAAGTTATAAACCCGTTAGATTCCTTTTTTGTATTACCTGCTAAAGAGTTCAAAAGACTAAGGTCTGACCCAACTTCATCTTTAGATGACGGTGATGGAGATACCACTGATCGTCTGTCGCAACCTGATAGGCCTGCAAACATAGCAACCGAAATAGGTAACAGTTCGCCAACAGACTCTAGGTCTCCATCAGGTTCACCCTCTCATCATTCAATCAATCCGGTGAGAATTTGGTGTTGTGACTGGTTCCATACCGAAGCTCACAAAGGCAAATTTGCGGTGGGATCACCAGATAGAGAAGTAGCAATATATGACCTAAATGTGTTTACAGTTGTTGCCTGTTTTTCTATGAATACCATGGTACCAGCACCACTGTCGCATCAAATCAGTGCCGTAAATACAACAGCTACCAATGTTGCCAATCCTTCCAACTTCAATGGTGGAAACGATCCTACTTTCAGCGCTCCAGAGGTCTTCCCAAGGGTTCATGACTTGAAGATTAGTTATGATGACAAGTCCTTAATATTGATGACACATCAAGGTAAGATTGATATCTATGATATTTCAAGACTTCCTAGTGCTTTAGACAGTCATTATAATTATATGACCGATTATTTTAAACCCATATATCCATTGACGCATAGATTAAACGTTGAGAAGAACATGACCTGTATATCACTTCCTAAAATGGGAGCTAACTACGACCCTGACTTAGATTCATTAGTACTTGTTAACTTACAATCGAATGAAATGCAACTATGGAATTATAAAGAGAACCTCCTTCTGCAGAAATACTATGGTCAAAAGCAAGAACAGTTTATTATTCGCTCATGCTTTGGTTACTTTAACAAGCTAGTGGCTAGTGGTTCGGAAGATGGTAAGGTTTATATATGGGATAGAGTCAGAGGAAATATCATAGGTGTAATAAAAGCTCACGTAAATGAAAAGTCATCATCCACCAATAATAACAAGAAATACGGTAAAAATTGTAATATCGTTGCCTGGAATCCTGTTAACGAGAATATGTTTGCATCAGGTGGTGATGACGGCTTTGTAAAAATATGGAAACTGGCCAAGGAGTAATCTCATAACATTCATTTGTTTCATTTTATTACGGTTTTACGACAGCCATGTTCCAGAAGGAGATTTAGAAAACCCTATAAAATACCCATATATATATATATATATATATATGAAAACAAATATCA
Source organism: Nakaseomyces delphensis CBS 2170 (assembly GCA_001039675.1). NCBI lineage: Eukaryota > Fungi > Ascomycota > Saccharomycetes > Saccharomycetales > Saccharomycetaceae > Nakaseomyces > Nakaseomyces delphensis. Next base: position 30,895 of record CAPT01000133.1, read on the forward strand.
AACTATATTCAACGAGATAGTGTTGCCTCAGTAATTAGCGAATGTGGCCAATGTCATCATTCGACCGTATTGATATCGATTTTCCTCAATTCTTCAGCTTCTCTCTTTCCTCTTTTAACATCAAGCATTTTGAAAATTGGGATGGAGCCAACCAAAAGAGCAAATAGGAAATAGAAAGAATACCTAATATTATGTGTCTTGTCAGTTATTAGTCCTATAATAAACGGTCCGATAACTGAAGATCCTTTGTCAGTTATGCTGAATAAACTAAAAAATGTGGATTCCTTTCCTTTTGGAATAATGATACTGAATAATGATCTCGAAACTGCGGAAAGTCCACCCATGGACAAACCGTACCACACCCCCAATAAAAACATTTCGAAAATATGTTTTAGGCCAAAGGATTTAAATATAAATCCGAGAATACCATAAAAGGGGATAAAGCTAGCCCAACAGATAATGCTTAACATAGTACCTTGTGGTGTAAAGTTTATATCTTTTGATAATAGCTGTGGAATCATATAGGCACCTACCATAGCGCTAACCATCGTTATAATACTTAGTGCAATCAGATGAGTAGTGGACATATGCAATTCAGTTTTTGAGAACAAAATTGCTGTAGAATTTATAGTAGTCAACGAATCACTAATGATAAACCATCCAAGTAAAAATGTCATCACATCCCTTAAGAGGCGGGCATGTTTGAGAGCTTCTAGCAATAGTTGCCATCCATACTTCAGGGAGGACCATTTGAATGTAGAGGACAGAGGTGGGTACAGTAAAAGGTATGTGGAGTTGAACCTATTACTTGGAGCAGGTATATTTGGAACTTGAACGTCATTAAGTAGCCAATACATTGGTAGTTGCCAAACGGACCACCATAATCCGACAAAAAAAACAGCATACTGAATATCTTGCTTTGAGGGGCTCAATTGTACCAAAAACATCGATATCAACTGAACAATCAAGGCTGCTGAATAACCAATACTGGCACCTCTACCACTAATCATTGTCGTCAGTGTGTCAGTGTCCTCAGTAATTAACGAATATTCCTCAGTTTCCAATTCTGCTTGAGCATCCGCATCTGGCCTATACTTTACTAAATCTTCTACAAAAATTGGCAATAATGAATTACCGACGACATTAATGACTCCAAAGGAACTGTTTGCAATTATATAATAGAAGGTCAACGAGTAGTACTGTGTATCGTTTAGCAAAGAGATGAAAATGGTTGCCGCTGCCCCGATTAGGCCGCATATAGTTAGTATTTTGCTTCTAAAGCCAACAGTTTTCCACATATCTACCATACCCGATACAGTAATGACAATAACGGTTTGAAATAAAACACTAAGGGAAAAGACATATAATGCGAAACTGGAGGTGTCTACATATAGCTTATTGTTAAACAAGCCAAGAACACACTTCTTGGAGGTAGTCGCAGGACAAGGTACATTATGATCGTGTAATAAAACGCCATTAATTCTAGCAAACCTTTCCAGTAGCAGCGGAATGTACGTTGCAACAGCAGACACAACAAAAGGTTCACTAGAAAAAGCGTATAGGTACCAGCCCTTGATATTTGACCTAGTTATCTTCACCGTCTTAGCATTGGCTAGCACAGTTGTCACCTCCGTATTACCAACATTCCTTTCATTGTGGACTGATCCATAGTCCATCGGATAGAAAATTAATTGTAAGTTCCCGTTATATATTCCAGATACACTCCGCTGAAGAATTAGACTTCCGTGGTAACGGCTTTATGTTTGCGCTTTTGTCTTTGCCTATTTATCGAGTCTCAACTCTTCTGTGTAATATACCATGGAAATATATTAACTGGTCCTTTAGTTTCCCTTAAAACGTACCTTTTTGTTTTTTAGTCTTTTTAAGACAAAAAAAAAAAAACATGAATAAATCAGTACATAGAAATCAAATGCTGGCGATATAACCGGAGTTATGGTTAGCAGATATTTAAATATATTATTAAAGTAAGTTAGTAAAACTTACACTATCTTAATTCCTTAAAGAGGGAAATGTGATGAATGACTTTATCTATAGCTTTTGAGTCTAATGTTATACAAAATATAAAAAATATTGCTCACCATAAATTTTCTCTCATACAAATTTGAACTAACATTAATGTATATTAGGATGTATTGATGTTCAAAAAGAGTATTATAACAAGTTTCTTGTCTGGAAAAAATAAAATAGGAAAAAAAAAGATTTTTTATTCAATTTATATGATTTGATTTTTGTTTTAGACATTGTGAAGTAAATGTCTATTGTGTTAATGTTAGAAAAAGGAACTGTGTGAATCGTAAGTTAAAAGATATCTAGGTTTAAGTTGAGCTGTGTTCTTTAATGAGAACAGCGATGTTCTATGCAATGAACAAGATCAAAAAATAAAAAATAAAAAAAAAATATGTTAATAAGAAATAATGTTAATAATAAAAAAAAAAAATTAGTGGTGTTGTTGGTAATAACAATTGAAAAATAAAAAAATATGCAGTCAAATTTATGTTTTCTTTTCATATTAAGAAGTGGTTAAAATTGATATAGTTTGTTTGCTTGTCTCTTTTTTAAAAGAAAAAAAAAAATATGTTAATAAAACATATTGCTGAATGATAATTGTAGTGATCTTGATTTCATTAATATTAACTATGATACACGTTTTTCATCATTAATTCAGTTAAAATCAATAGAGGTTGGAATGGGAAGAAAGCGAGAATTGATAATAAGATTAACATATTATTGAGAACAGAGTATTCGTCACTCCACAATCCTATTAACCATATTGATAATTATTTCAATTGGATTTCTCAGTTGGCTGTTCCTCCTCCGTTTCTTCGTTTTCACCGTGGGTCTGCTCTTTAGCCTCGTGATTAGCTTGCTCTGGTTGTCTTGCTGGCTGAGCTGGTGGTGGCAATTGGAACATAAAGGTATCTAAGGAACCTTCAGTTAGGATCTTCTCCGCAACAAATACGTTTTCGATAGTTTCTGGAATACATTTAGAAAATTCCTTAGCACGAATAAAGTATGGCGCCAACACAGATGGTGCGGTGCCATCTTCGGACGTAACCTGCTCAGAACCGACTGCAACTTCGACAGTGGCTTCTGGGTTTTGGACAATTTCTCTTAGAGCAGCAAGAATAATGTTGGTGTCGCCACCAAACGACATATTAACTAATCTGTAGAACTTGGCGATTAATTCCAGGGGCGCGTAACCATCTTTAGACAGTTTACTCTTCAAGTATTCATCCTTGGCTAAGTTTTCATCGCTGAAGTAGTATTCTATCTGTCTAGCGACGTTATTGATGGCCATGAGGGCAGGTTGTAATGGATAGAACGAGTGTTGGATTTTTACCATTGAACGATTGTAATTACGGTTGTAGTTTGGACGGTGGGGGTAGCTGCTACGGTTAGAATACTTATTGAAACGAGCAGTAGGTGGTAGGCCATTGTGGTGATGACGGTTGTTATTACTGCTGTTGCTGCTGTTGCTGCTGTTGTAGGTGTTACCAGCAGGTCCGGCTCTGAACTGTTTGTTGTTGTTGTGATGTTGTGGACTGTTGTTAAACCGTCTTCTATTGTTATTTGGGTATGTTCTAGGTTGTTGTTGCTGTTGTTGCTGTTGTTCGTTATCTATCTGTTGATCCTCGGACTTGTCCGTATTAGTCCCTTCAACATTGGTCTCCTCAACGGTCGATTCCGTCTTCTTTGTAGAAGGCACTCTTTGAGGTTTATTAGCTTGCTCTCTGTGATGGTTTTTGCTTTTCACTTGGGCGTTGGCATCATTGTTAGCAGCAGGGGTAGTAGAACTAGCAGCAGGGGCAGCCCTTTTTGGCGCACTTCTTCCCTTTCTATTGCTGTTAGACCTCCTGTTGTTCTGATCGGCATTAGAGGACACTGTGATGGACACCTGGATAGGCACCCACTTGGTATTCACCGACGACTTCATAGCCGGTTGCGGAGACTTAGTCTTCCTGTTGGCGAGCAACTCAGCGACATTTAAATCAGTATCAGCTACAGTGGCGGACGACTTCCATGGAGAATTGGCCGGAGCAGGAGCTGGGATCAGGTTCTTTTCCACTTTCTTCACTTCGGCAACTTCAGACATTTTTCTTGATCTAAATATCTCTGTGACAATTAGTTAAAAAAACAAACAAATAAATCTAGAATGAAATAGTGAATTGAGTTTTAAAAAGCTGAATAAGTTAAAATTTTGAACAGATACTGATACCTTTGTACTATTGACTAAAGCAAAAAAAAAAAATTGAAGCTCATCTCATCATCTCATCGAGTGAACAAGAAAAAAAAATTTCACTGTTTTGCGTCTTTTTTCCTGCTTCCCCTACAGTCGTTTCTTCGGAAACAACCTTCACACGTTAATTTTTTCAAATTTTTTCAAATTTTTTTTTCAAATTTTTTGTGAAATTTTTGTGAAATTTTTGGTGCGGCCGGGTAAATTTGAAAGTGACCGGGTAAAATTCATTATAGCCGGGTAAATTTGAATTTTTAATTTACCCGGATGTTTTTGATCATTTATTACGTGTTTATCAGGTGGATCCGTGTAAAGTTACTATATATCCCCCCACCACTGAAACGTACAAGTGTATACGGTACGTGATAATGATATATATATATATATATATATCATTATGTGTGGTTGCATACTTCACTGAAGTATAAAACTCTCTTTTTTAAAATTTGTACAATCAATAACTCTAATGATCTAGAGGGAGAAGATTCTGTTGTGATTGTTTTTTTAGTAATATATATATATATTTTTATATTTGGTCCAGTGTCAGCATCACGTAAACGTACAGAATCACAAGAACCCTTCTAACGGCCTTTACGGGTACTTCTCTCCCCCCCTCCACTCCACTTCACCACACTCCACTTCACCGGACTTGGTGTATGTACAAAAAAGGGTTCTTATAACTAAAGGGTTCTTGTACAATAAATGTACACTTTTTGGGGGAGTAGCAGAAGGATTAACTAAATAAATACATCTATTTTATATAAGGAAAATGGGATTCTTGACGGAACATCCATATACTGCGGTTACCACCACAATTGACCGTGCCGTGTCGTCTAAGGACTACTCTTTGACAGTTGAACTGGAGAATATAGTCGATTTGATCGGGTTCAGAGAGCCAGTTAACCAGGAGGAAGCAGCAAGGGCACTGAGAAAGAAACTGAAGTACGGGTCTAAGCTTAAACAGTCACGGTCGCTCGATCTACTTGACCTTTTCATATCCCAGGAATTGAAATTCCCTGTGTTGTACAATGACGACAAGCTACTGGACAGGCTAGAGGTGATTGCCCTGGACTCCAACACAGACGGTAACGGGGCCAGGTATGATCCGCGTATCATTGCCAAATGCGCACGGTATATAATCGAGTGGTATGAGCACATATCGAACATCGGAAAGAGAAACACGAGGACGTTTGGAAGAATCGCAGATATTGGTCTGCAAGTGAAGCAGGAGTATCGCAGGAAAAAAGCCGAGGGAGACAATGGTAGACGCATAACCAGAGCCAGAAACAGGAAAAACGAGTTCTTGGATGACCAAGCGGATCCATTTGAAACTATCGATGATACTCCGGCCAGATTAGACAATGGCAGGAACTCTTTGAATGAGGCGGACAGACTATACAGAATACCCCGCATAGATGTCAAGAAGCATGCTCCAAAGATTAAATTGGTCATTAGCGACGCATTGGCCGCATCAGTGGCACTGAACCATTCCTTGCTAACATTGCCTGCAGGTAAATACTCTACTGACGATATCTTAGCAACAGACAATTTCAACAAGGCTAGGCAAATAAGAAAGAAGGTTTTGGCCTACTTACAAGTTATTACAGACGGTGAGTTCTTAGGAAGTCTGATCCAAGCAAACGATGAACTGGTCGCAGCTATGACAGCATTTGACGAGAGGAGTGACAAGTTGAGTCAAGGAGAACCGGACAACGGCGAGGATGACGATTTTGACGATAACGAAGAAGATTCGGTTGTCCAAGAAGACAGTGATGATGATGACGACACCGGCAGAGCCCCCTCTTTATATTCTGTTCCGCAGTCCACAGCCTCGAACCCATTCGGAGACCACCATGAGCTGTGAGGTTTTGTTACGTCTAGATAAATATTGGCAATATTTTGCGTTAACTACGATCGTTATATATTACGTACTAGACTTTGTATTTGTTGTTATTATAGCAAAAGTTGTGATTTCTTTTTCTTCTATTGACAGCTTTTTGAAGCAAAAACCAAGAATACCATTATTTGACTTCAATTTTCTCTTCATTATCTGATTTAAATTTCAGTGAAAGACTGTTGACGCAGTGTCTGGCATCCTGTGGAAGACCTAGCCTCTTGTTCCAGCCTTCACCAGTGAACACATGACCCAGGTGGCCCCCGCAGTTTCTGCAGCAAATTTCTGTTCTCTCCATCCCATGGCTTGTATCAGTCTCGTACTTCAAGGCACCCTCGATCTCTTCGTTGAAAGATGGCCATCCACACCCCGATTCGAACTTGGTTCCGCTGTTATATAACGGCGAATCACAGTTAGCGCAGTGGTAAACCCCAGTCCTCTTGTTGTATAGGTATTTCCCTGTATTCGCTGGTTCCGTCCCTTTGTCTCTCAGCACCCACAGCTGTTCTGCAGTCAACTCGGAGTTCCATTTCCCATTATTGTCTTTCTTGTCTACTGACATTGTTCTCTGTGATGCTAACCTTGAAATAATGACTTTGTTGTAAGAACCAAAACGACTGACAAAACGTATTCCGGCCCTTGCTCTCAGCATTTATATCAACCTCTTATCAAAATGGTGCAAACTGTCAAACAACTTCGAGTAATATATTAAAGATGACTATATATATATTGTAATATTGACTATATAATATAATGGAAAAGCCCTGAACTACGTCATATTTTTGAAGAAATTTCGGAAAAATAGGATTTTCCGAAATTTTGCCAAGAAACCGCCGTAGAAGAACTAAAATCAATGGCCAAGGACCTGCCTGCCCCTCCCTCATCGCCCCCACAAGCGAACATGGTTAAATGTTCTCGATGAATTGAAGCCAAGACTGAAGACAGGACTGTTAGGATATTTGATATTGTGTCGCAAGGGATAAATACAGTGAAAGAGAGGTTCTGATAGTATTGGCAGGCAAAGGGAACACTCAAAAGTCTGGACCCAAAACTAAAAACCAAGAAAGAAAAATAGGCAATGACAGACACGATTCGAAGAGAAGCTGTGCTCCCCCAGGACGAATATAGTTTATGGAGTGTTGAGGATGTTGTGTCATGGTGTGTGAGTAATCTTGCTGTTAGTGTCGAAGATGAGCTGTGTCTAAATTTGAGGTATAATAGTATTGATGGAGAAGTGCTTTCGCAGTTGACTTTGCAAGACTGTAAGGAATTGGCCGGTGGAGACTTGAAGAAGGCTATACGGTTGAGACTCGTGTTGAAGAGGCTCCTCGAAAACGGTCAAAGCAAAGATGAGGTCCATGAAGAGGATATCGTGGTGGTATTGAAGAATCTGTACACGACTATTTCACAGAAGTTGGCGGACTACCAGACGCAGTATGCAGGATTGCGGACCGATATGTTGGGGATCGTGAAGAAGTCTAACAGTGGTGAGTACACTGTTACATCCAGCTCACCGCAGGTGCCACTATCTGGAGGAGGAAGTAGCAGTAGTTCCAAGCCTTCGAGTGGACGGGGCGAGTACTTTGATCAAAGCCACCATTATCGGTCAAGAAGTGGGGAGAGACCTACACTGATACTGAAGAAGTCGCCACAGGCAGCATTAAAAACTGCGGGTGGCGCCTCTTCACTATTGCCTACAAATAAGCAGGGATCTCCAGCGGAACCCTTCAAGCAACTTAAGGCGTCAAAGGAGGATTCATGTGAAAAGATATTGAAAAACGCAATGAAGAGACATAACTTGAATGACCACGACTGGAAGCAGTATGTTCTAGTTATATCGTACGGAGACCAGGAACGCATTATTGATTTGAATGAGAAACCAGTAGTAATATTTAAGAACTTAAAGAGGCAAGGCCTGCATCCGTCCATAATGTTACGTCGACGTGGTGACTTTGAAGAGGTTGGTATGCTGAACGGTCTCAGCACAGCAGATATTACTCCAGGTGGTAGGTTGTAGAAAAATTGTTGTTGTTTCTTTGACTATACGAGTTCGTGGAGTACATATATGTCTAAGCACTGCTCTATATAGTTTTGTGATAGCTTTTTTTTTCTTACATTAGGATAAAAATTTGATAATATCTTCGATTGTTATTTATTAAAGTGTTGTAACTACTTTTGGCTTTAACGTAATCGTCCCTTGATTGAATGCCTATTCTTTTAGAAAGAGGCGGGAGGAAATGTAAAATTGATAATGCATTTTTTTTATGGGAACTAGATAATATATATGTTATGACTAATGAGCATATGGGTTGAATTTCTTTTTGTCTTTCATGACCTCGATCTTCTCTTTGTCCTCCTTGAACTTTGATAAGAGTTCATTGATCTCTTGTTTCTTACGTTCTCTTACTTGGAATCTATAGAAGTCTTGTTTGGCTTTCTTATCCACGGCAGAAGGAGGTTTAATCTTATTCTCGTGCTTGGATAGTGGATTCTTATTGAGAATTTTCTTCCTAATAGAGTTCAGTGACTTTGTGTTCTTTCCTACCACTAATGTAAAACCATCCTCATCAACAATAGAGCTTTGTATGTCCTCTTGAGCTTGTTTTTCCCTTTCTTCGAATACTGTCATGTAGCTGTGGATATCGTCCTTCAAGTAGTCTATACTTAAAGGCTTGTAGAAGTTGATGAAGGTCGCTATGGTTGGTGATGTATAATCCCATTCTATGAGTTTGTCATGCTTCTTTGCTGATGTACTGTACTTCCTTATTGAGTTCCAGCTGTTATTAAGACTGTCTTCGTCGACATATTTTAATAAGGCTGTATTTCTTGGAGTGAATCTTTTCTCGTTGATGTCTCCAGCAGACATAAGATCAGAAGTAAGAGCTGAAAGATCAACTTCCTGTAGGCCAAATTCGTCATTGTGTAATAGTCGTTCAATATGTGCCACAGTGTCATTTTGTTCACAAATAGCTCCAAATGACTTTTTAAAGCTTTCGACATTACTTAGTAATGGGATGTTTACAATAAAGAGACAATTCTGTTCCTCATCTATCTTCGTTTGGTGTTTTTTTACAAACATATAATGGCATGAATCCTTTGCCAGGTCTTCCAATGTACGGTGTTCTGGAAGTTTAAATGGCACAACTACAAACCCATTCTTCATTACATCAACTGATACTTCCTTTATTCCTTTACTCATTTTCTTCTCTCTTATATTATTGTATAGTTGATACTGGTGTGATTGAATCCGCTTTTTTAAATCTCCTGTTGATTTCAATAATGACTTTATTATGTTCTGTTCATATTTCAAAGCTCATCGATCCATTCATTATTTTTTTTTTCAAATTGAAAAGGTCAAAATTTTTTCTCTAGTTTTACATCCTTACATCACATAGTTTCATTCACATCTCCATGACAATGATACAATGTCGCACAGTTTATAACTTCTTGAAGGCGATAAAGACCTTCCTTAACTATAACCTGCTCAATGGTAGTCGTGAAAGGAATATGTCTACGTATCATATTTAACTTAACATTCCTAGTGTTACATTGGTTCAATTTCCAGTAATATATTCACTCTGAGAGTAAAATTCTAAATGTATATAAGAGACTAATATATTAGAACATAACTCTGTATACAAATCTAAATAAATAATGCATGTACATCAGAGTTGATATTAGCTATTCATTTCATTGGAAGTTTTCAGGTAGTAGCCCTAATTTGGACATTCTTATCTTCACAGCATTTCTGTGTCCATCAAGACCTTCAACTTTGGCGACACACATCACAGCTCTACCAATGTTTTCTAGCCCTTCAGGGGTAATATTTTGGGCGGTAATAAACTTCTGAAAGGTCGCAGTGTTGGCACCGCTATATTGTCTAGCGTAACCGTATGTTGGTAGTGTATGATTGGTACCACTAGAATAATCACCACAGGATTCTGGGGTGTATGAACCTACAAAGATACTGCCGGCGTTGTCGACTAACTTAACATAATCGTGAGCGTTTTCGATTTGTAGTATCAAATGTTCTGGTGCATATCTGTTGGACATATCAAATGCAGCCTTAACATCGTCACATAAGATAATGGAGCTGTGGGCAATACATTTCCGGACAATCTCAATACGGGGCAGTTCCAGAGCTTGTCTGTGGACAGAGTCTTGGATTTCCTGTATTTTCTTCTCAGTGAGCTGAACACCGACTAGGATAACCTGAGAGTCAATACCGTGTTCCGCTTGCGAAAGCAAATCGCTTGCAACGAAGTCTGCATCAGCATTATTGTCGGCAATAACCAACACTTCACTAGGACCAGCAGGCATGTCAATGGAGCATAGGGCCTGCGTGTCATTTTGGATGTACATCTTGGCTGCTGTAACAAATTGGTTGCCAGGACCCATTACTTTGTCAACCTTTGGGACAGATTCTGTACCGTATGCCATAGCAGCAATGGCCTGTGCACCACCAGCTAATACAATTTTGGAGGCTCCCACTTTTTCTGCAACGTAGACAACTTCAGGAGAAACTCTACCATCGGATTTACGTGGTGGTGACGCAAAAACTATCTCTTTACATCCAGCAACTTGCGCTGGTACACCTAACATGAGGGCAGTACTTGGTAACACTGCAGTACCACCTGGTATGTACAAACCAACCCTTTCAATAGGTCTTGGGAATCGAGAACATAGAACACCTGGTTGTGTTTCAACTTCTAGTACTTCAGTTTGAAGCTGGGTAGCGTGAAATTTGCGGACATTTTCAATGGACAAATCAAGAGATTTTTTCATCTCTTCGGTAAGACCTTCAAAGTATTCTGGTGGGAATGGCGCTTCCAATACCGGGGTCTTCAACTGAACCCCATCAAATTTAGCGGTGAGTTCAAGCAAAGCTTTATCGCCTTTATTTCTAACTGATTCTATAATTGGATTTACCAAGTGCATGATTTCTGAAGTTTTCTGGATTGGTCTAGTTAATGCACTGATGACACCCTCCTTGTCAGAGAAAGGCACTACATTCAAGTGAATTGGACTATTCGTTAGATCCTCACTACCGTTTTTCTCTGTTGGCGACTTCTTTATAAACTTGTCCTTTGCGTCACCCTTTCTACGGGTGATCTTCAAATGTTTCATGTTCAAATTAGCTTCAACATCCTGTAAACTGACACCATTAGCAACCAGTTTAGTTAGTGCAAAGTAGAAAAGATCAGCTGCCTCCCATGCAAACTCGGCCTTACTTTTAGCTTCGGTCAATTCTTCCGCTTCTTCTTTGATTTTAGCGTCCAACAGGGCCGGATCGTTGAATAATCTCCTGGTGTACGATCCTTCTACGGCGTTTTGCTGTCTGTCCTTCAGCAGTTGCTCCATGCTGGCTAGACCATGGGTGAATGCACCAAAGCATGATTCTGTGTTTAAGTGACAGAAGCTTCTGTTTGCGCCCTCTTGTTCTACCACGAACTTGAGCGCATCGCCATCGCAATCTATTGAGACTTGAAGTAGTTTCTGAGTGTTACCTGAGGTAGCACCTTTAACCCAAATCTCGTTACGTGAACGAGAGTAGTATACGCCGACTTTATCACTGATAGCTTTTTGGATGGACTCCCTTGACGAGTACACTAGCCCGAGAGAACGGTCCTGGGCATCGACCACAAGCGTGGTGTACAGACCATCTGGCCGGTCTGTCTTTAGCGACTTCAGCAGCGCGTCCGCGAGCGCGCCTTCGTTCAGTTTCTCCGCTGGGACCAATTGTTTCGCCGCATCGAATTCTCCAACGATACCAAACCGTGTCCTGTACTTCCCGCCTTCCAGCAGGGCCAGCCTCTGTTCTGGGACGCCCACATCCTGCACCAGATAGTCACGGTATGCGGGATCATCCAGGAATAAAACAGAGACACCGTTGTTCAGTATCTCCACGATATCATCGTCGCTGAACTCAGAAGACCCCACGACCACAGCCACAAATTTCACACCACTCTCTCTCGCGAATTTCACTACCAGCTCCTTCCTCACCGACTTCAGCACAGCTTGTCCCACCACAGACAGCTTCTCCACCTCTTCAATCGTGTCCTCGCCATAGACAGGCAATACGGGAAACATTCTTGCAAAAGACTCGTACTTTTTTTTGATCAATTCCCTTTTTTGTTTTCTTATGGAGCTGTTTCTCCAGTGTTTAGTTCTTTTCACAAGCACAATATATATATGAAATGGATCACAAGCTGATGACTAATTCCTCCGAAACGCTATGCAGAGAGAGCCCAGTTGACTCACAAGAAATATGCATTGCTTGATTGGGTTTCGTGGTGGTGAGCTGTTTTCTTAATTTTTTTTTTCATTTTTTTGCGATGAACAAAAAATACGACGCATTTTGCGCGTAGAAACACCCGCAGGAACCGCCCTGATTTTTTTATTTTCGATGTTTCTCTACGGCAGTTTCTGTGCATAAAAGAAGTCAACTTCTTGTGCAATTAATAATAATTGTTATATTATTATTATTATTATTATTATTATTATTATTATTATTATTATTATTATTATTATTATTATACCACTTTCTTTTCAAAATGATCCTGGCTCGTGAGGACAGTCGCTGGTGCGGTGGCCTGCCTTCTCGCACAGGTAGCACCAGCTATCTTGGTCCGCGTTCGGTGACACATTTTCCTTCTGTCGTAGCTCTTTGTTACCGTTATTGGTACCATTTTCGTTATTATTAGCATTCCCCAATGCACGCTTCTCGTTCCCTTCGATGGCCACCTGGAGCTGGTCCACCACCGTGAGCAACTGATCGTGCTCAGCCTCGAAGAACTTCTTTTGCCTATCTGATCTCTCTCTCTCAATTCGTAATTCTTCCTCCAGCGCCCTGACCCGATCCAGCAGCCTCCGCTCACTCCTCTCGAGCTCGTCTATCGTAGGCTGGATCTCCTCCAGCACGATCCGCTGGTCGTCCAGGAGCTTCTTGTACTGTAAGATCTCGCGCTGCTGTTTCTCCAGCCGCAGCTCGTACTCGCTGATCATCTCTTCATCATTGGTGGCAAGCCGCTGGCTCTGCATGGCCTCGGGTGTGGCTGCAATGCCCGGCGCAGCCGCGGCAGTCACTTGTTTCCCCGTAACAGTCTCCTGGTTGTAGTTGTTGTTGTTGTTGTTAGAGGTGGAAATTGTCTGTGCCCTGCTCGCTATTCGAAAACTCCGCATTGGGGTGGGCGAATACGGCTCCGCAACACCAACATCAGCGGGGTGGATCAAAGTAGTACCATTAATACTGGCCCTGTGCACCGATTGGGGCCGTGACGCAACATCTACCATCATGATATCGTCGTTTCCCTCCACCAGACTTCCATAACTTTTCTTCTTGATTGACCGCTCATTTGTTGCGCTCTCCAGCAGATGTGCAATCCTAGCAACTTGAATAAACAGTCCACTCTGAGGATACTCCGCATCAAAGTACCTCTTCCCTTGGAACGACCCGTCGTTTTTACCTATGTTGGCCAGCAGATCGACACCCGCAAACTGCCCGGGTTTCCCGTCAACTGGGCCAATATACTTCAACTGGCCGCGCCCCAGATTAGGAATTTGGATGTAGCATCCGACTTTATCTCTGAGCTGGCTCATCAGGTCACTCGTCGGCGTTCCTCCCCCTCCAAAGCAGAATACAATTGTTTTTGGTCTGTCTCGTTAAAATGCCTGAAAAGCTTTAACTCATCGCGTTTGGTTGCTGATTTTTTTTTTTCTTGACAAAACCCTTAAAACGCCCATATATAAATAGAGTATATCACAACCCTTTGAGAGTTTTCCATCGATTCAAACATCGATTCAAACATTTACGAACTCATAAATGTCGTCGATTGATCAATGGATTGGAGAAGCTGAAGAGCACATTCAACGCGGTGAACATCCGGAAGCCATTTCTAAGCTTACGCAGGCTGCACAGGCCGGGCCCGATGAGCGTCAGAGCTCTGTGATCGAACGTTTGCTAGAATCGCTGGTGCAATACGTCCAGTCTAATCACGGTTCTGGTAACCGCGATATTGGCGAACGTGGCATGGGCGAACGTGGCATGGGCGAACGCGGTATGGGTGACTCAGTCTTGGCCGCACTTACGTCAAGTTCTGGTGGCTCTACTCAGGCCCAATTAGGTAAACTAGCCCTCTTAGGAACTATGATGGGCAAGACTAGTTCTGGTAACAGTGGCTCAGGTTTCAACTGGGGTTCTGCTTTGTCCATGTTATCAGGTAGCAGGCCTGGTCAGCAAGCTGCAGGTGCAGGAGGAGGCGCTTTACTGGCCTCCCTGGCCTCTAGTTACTTCAAGGGTTCGGGGTCCAGTCAAAGACCGCCGCAGCAGCAGCAGCAGCAACAGTATAATAACCAAGGATCCTATAATGGCAACCAGGGCTACGGCCAACAGCAAGGTAGCCAGGGTAGTGGTACATTTGCCAGTATCGCATCGATGGCTAGTAACTATTTTGGCAAGACTAATAAACCGCCTCAGCAAGGTGGAAATGGTTATTACGGTGGCCAAAATAACCAAGAATATAATAACAATGGGGCACAAGGCTATAACAACAACGGGCCACAAGGCTACAACAACAATGGGCCACAAGGCTACAACAACAACGGTCAACAACACCAAAGTGGTGGTTTCTCGTCGTTAATGAACATGGCTAGTTCATACATGAATGGTGATGAAAGGCCTCCACAAAACCAAGGCAGGCCAAACAACTACAATGATAATAACAATTACGGCAGCCAAGGACACTCCGGTTTCAACCAACAGAATGACGGCAGATATGGTCAAAACCAAGGCCAAGGCAACAACAACAACAGGTACGACAATAACCAGGGCTATGGTAACCAGGGCCAGGGCCAGGGCCGCCCACAAGGGAACCAACAGAACAATGGTGGTGAAGGTTTTGGCTTCCAGGGACACTTCACGAACAGAAACTAAACTGTAGTAAACCAAATCTTATCTCTTTAATCAAATAACTGAACAACGTTTTATTTTATTTTTTTTGAAAAATTGTGATTAAATTGTTTCAAAGTGATGGAAGGTAAGATGATTTGAGGTTGTTACTACAAACGAGTTTTAAATATGTAAGAGTGATATCTATAACCGTTATTAAAGCTTTTCAGTAGGATATATATTACAATAAGATAATATGAAATGCAGTTTCCAGTTGTTATGTGGCGTTACTATTTAAGTCAACGCAATTTGGTTGTCGTCTTGTCTTCTTGAATTTAGAATGATGAGGATAGAGCAATCAAGTTAAAAATATTCGTTGTAGTATGGTGTTCCAAAGTTTCACTAACCTTCAGCATCCTGGGAAGCCAGCATTGTTGCAAAATGTCTATTCGAAAAGCACAAATAATGGGAAATCAGATATCGGACTAGTATTAGGGCTCTCAATTGGACTTCCAGTTGGACTGAGTTGTATATGCATAGTAATGCTCTCCATGTACTTTTTGCGGAGACGAAGGCAAAGAAGCCAGTACCATAAGAGTGGAGCACTTCGGAACCTTGAGTGTAATTCCGCCTTTGAAAACACCGACGAGACTATCAGCATTGAATTCAAGCCTGCCGCGGTTGATTCTCCAAATATCTGGCGTGTTAGTACACCTAAAAAAGCACATGCAACCATGACCGACAAGGGTAAGCTGGAAGTACAAGAGGTTGACGATATATTATACAGACGACCGCCGAATATATATAGTATTAAATCGTGTATACCTTCGGCTGATGAAGTTACGCTGCGTAGACCCAAAACTGGTTACAGTAAGAAGGGTAACGGTCGCAATAATAATAATAGCTGGAAGTACGAGTCGCCATTATCGAAATGGTTTTTAAGAAGCTCATTATATCTGCGCAATTTGAGCGATAACCAGGTCTCTACTGCTAACATAAAGAACACGAACGTCCTAACATCTGTAGTTGAAGGGTGGGCGCTGGATGAAAACATTTCAGACGAACATTATTCAACTGAAGTTACATCGAAATCGTCAGAACAATCAATAGCATCAAAGATTGAGAGCGGTAGTGACCAATTACCTGCCATACAGCCGCAGATTGTGCAGCTAGGCGATATGGATTTACCAGGCGTCAAGATGACTCTGGACCCGCGAACTAGTAAAAAGAAGGCGCGCAGTAAACTCCGAAGGCACCTTGAATATGTCAAGACGGCCAAACCGCTGCCGTTAACACCTAATAGGAGCAAGCCTCTACGGGTTGGACGTGTCTACATTGTACGTGAGGAGTATGAACCTGTGCTTGTCGATGAAATATACGTTTCACCAGGGGAGAAGTTACGGGTCTTGGCAACACACACTGATGGGTATTGTCTTGTAGAGCGTGAGACAGTTACCAATGGCAGCGAGTACTTAAACAAGGATCGCGGGATTATACCGTCACAATGTCTTGAAACTGTGTAAGGTTAAAAATAACAAAAAAAAAAACTATCAACTTAAAACTGTATCTTTATAAAATGGAGAGGAATTCGTCTCTCTTGCTTTTATTTCATTTACTTTTTTTTTTCTTCATATACACACGTTAAAAAGAGTGAAGTCATTCGAGAATGATTCTATTTGGTTTTTAATATAAAAAGGTTGTGACGGGGGGAATTGACTCCTTAGTTGAAGATTTCAACTTCGTTGTCGATGTAGGACTTCTCGCCGGCTGGGGCACCTGGGGCACCGAAGCACAGTTGAGAGTGGACGGACCAAGAGCTTGGGATCTTGGCTGGCAAAGCAGCCTTGACGTAGCCGTTGTAGTGCTGTAGGTGGCCACCTAGACCCAAAGCCTCTAGGGCGGTCCAGGATTGGATCTGGGCAGCACCGGAGGAGTGGTCGGCGAACTGTGGGAAGGCAGCGGCCCAGGCTGGGAAGTCGGCTTGCAACTTCTCGGTGGTCTTGTCGTCGGTGAAGAAGATGATGGAACCGTAGGCCTCGTCTCTGACGGACTCTGGTCTCTTCTTACCGGCGGCGTCCTCGATGGCGTTGGCGACGGAGTCCCAGACCTTCTTGTGTTCGGCACCGGTCAAGATGATAGCTCTGTTGACCTGGGAGTTGAAAGCAGTTGGAGTCTCCTTGATGATCTCCTGGACGGTGGATTGGACGTCCTTGATGCTGACACCAGCTGGCAATTCCGGTTTTAGAGCGTAGATGGTTCTTCTAGCAGCGATGGTCTTCAAGTATGGAGCGACGGCAGACATTTTTTATATATATTTAGGGGTTGTTGTTTTTTGTTTGTGTGTATAGTGGAATACTGGTTTTATATATTTTCTATATACAAGGAAAAAGAACAGTTGAGTAATTGAACACAAGACAGTTTTGGGTGGGCCTTATATACATATTTTTTTTCAAGGGCTAGTGATCATGATCAATTGAGATGGAATTGAGATGGGGTATACACACACACACACACCCTATTTTTTTCTCATCGATATTTTTTTCATTGTATTTGTATTAGTAATTTCCATATGTAGTGTTAGCTAAGTTTTAGGTGAGGGTATTTTTGTTTTTTGTTTTTTGATAGTGAAAATGGTAGTGAAATGATAGTGGGCATGGGGGGGGGGGTGCCATCAGACTAGATTTACTCTCTTTGAGTTTAGCTTTACATCGTATCTCGAGAGAGAGAGAGAGAACGTTCATCAGATAGATATGAGCGAGAGGGCACTATTACGAGATAATTTCGTGGTTTTCCAAGGGATTTACTATTTGCCCGTAAAGACGGAGAGAGTCCTTTCCTGCCCAGAAAATACACAGCCCCGGGGCTTTGCCAAGAAAGAGCATTGGAGGTGTCTAGGCAGGGGTGTCTAGGCAGGCCCCTGCCTAGACACCCCTGCCCAGTTGTGAGCGTGGGATCCCAGCCCGGCCCAGCCGATCCCACCCACCAGCCCAGACAAAAGACGCCAAGAAAAACTGTGGTGTCTATTACAAAACGTTGTCTCTCTCCGGAGAAACTTACGACGTGGTGACGACACACACACACACACACACCCCTATTTTTATTTCTTTTTTGTCACTTTCTACGCACATGAGGGAAAATTGCGCTCTCTTTCTCGTTACCCGGACAGTACATTGGTGTCACGGTATTAATCGTATACTACGATGTAATGTATGTATCGTATGTTACGATGCAGATGATGGTTTTTGTTTCTTTCTTTTTTTTTTAAAATGAAAATGTGCGGGGGCGGGGTTCAATAACCTTATACCCCTGGCGGGGGGGTTAGTGACAGCCCCTGGCGGCGACTGTATTGACAGCGCCATTTTTTTCATGTTCTGAGAGAAAATGTGTCAATGTCTTATCGTAGGTGATAAGGAAAGGAAGGTGACAAGACCCACGGTAACCGGTGATAAACGGCGATAAACGGGGAGGAAGAAAACCCTGTCAAACTTCTCCTCCCCCTCCCCCCTCACCAGATCTGACATATTTTAATTGCTTTTTGTGTGGGTTTTCTCTCCTCGAGAATTTTTTTCATTTTTTTCTTTTGCCAATTCAGCCGTATTTTTCCCCTCCTCCGAGCGCCGCGTTCTGTGTGAACTTGCAATAGCAATGAAAACAAAAAAAACTGGTGGACTTCATTGAACATATATAATCTACATATGTCTTGGGAGGTATATATAAAGTAAGCAATGTGAAGGAAAATATGCCAAATGCTTGTTTGTATATATATCAACTAGAAACTGTATAAAGTAGTATAACGTAATGATCTCTAAGGACAAGTCGGGTGTTCACACCAATGAGTGTTTTGACATGACGCCGTCCTCCTCTCCTGCAGCCGGACCCGCGGGTCCGGCTGCTTCTTCTTCCAGGTTTAGGTCGTTTGTGGATTCTTTCAGGAGGGCCACGCCAGCTGCGAAAGCCGGTAACCCCTCCTCCCGCAATGGGCCCATCGCCGGGTCAACAGCCTCTGTGTACAAGGACAAAGAGTGCGTCGAGGACCTCGAAGTCCAAGAAGAACAAGTGCTCACGGAGAAAGGCGAGCACCAGAACAAAGAACTCAAACAAACGATCAAGCCAAGGCACGTGATACTGATCTCTCTTGGTACTGGTATCGGTACCGGTTTGCTGGTAGGGAACGCCAAGGCTCTCCGTAACGCGGGCCCCGCGGGCCTGGTGACGGGCTACGCGATCATGGGCACCTGTCTCTACTGCATCATCCAGGCAGCCGGTGAACTGGCCGTTACCTACAGTTCTTTGAACGGCGCCTTCAACGCCTACCCTTCTTTCTTGGTCGAGCCAGCGTTCGGGTTCTCGGTCGCGTGGGTCTACTGCTTACAATGGCTGTGTGTCTGTCCACTGGAGCTGGTCACCGCATCCATGACGATCAAATACTGGACCACCTCTGTCAACGCCGATATATTCGTCGCCATCTTCTACGTGCTGATTATTGCAATTAACGTGTTCGGGGCCCGCGGCTACGCAGAGGCAGAGTTCTTCTTCAACTGCTGTAAAATCCTGATGATGATCGGTTTCTTCATCCTGGGTATCGTAATCAACACAGGTGGCGCCGGTACCAGTGGGTACATTGGTGCGAAATATTGGAAGACACCTGGCGCCTTCAGAGGTGACAAGCATATTGACCACTTCAAAGGTGTAATGGCGACCATGGTCACAGCGGCCTTCGCTTTCGGTGCAACCGAATTTATCGCTTTGACCGCCGCAGAGCAATCTAATCCAAGAAAGGCCATCCCATCAGCAGCAAAGAAAGTTTTGTACAGAATCTTCTTCATCTTTTTGGCTTCTATCACGCTGGTCGGTTTCTTGGTCCCATATAACTCAGACCAATTATTGGGCGCTAGTGGTTCAGCCACTAAGGCCTCTCCATATGTATTGGCTATTTCAACGCATGGCGTCAGGGTTGTTCCACATTTCATCAACGCCGTTATTCTGCTGTCTGTCCTTTCCGTTGGAAACTCTGCGTTCTATTCCAGCTCTCGTCTACTATTTTCTTTGGCACAACAAGGTAACGCACCAAAGTTTTTTGACTATGTGGACAGGGAGGGTAGACCATTCAGAGCTATGCTCTGTTCTAGTGTTTTTGGAATCATCGCTTTCTGTGCTGCTTCTCCAAAGGAAGAGCAAGTGTTCACTTGGTTACTAGCCATTTCTGGTCTGTCTCAATTATTTACCTGGATAGCAATTTGTTTGTCTCACATTAGATTTAGAAGAGCCATGAAGGTCCAAGGTAGGTCCCTGGGTGAAATTGGATACAAGGCACAGACTGGTGTTTGGGGTTCGATATACGCTACGGGTATGATGATAATGATTTTGGTTGCTCAGTTCTGGGTTGCCATAGCCCCAATAGGTGAAGATGGACTTGACGCTCAAGGTTTCTTTGAGAACTACCTGGCAATGCCAATTTTGATCCTCTTCTACGTTGGGTACAAGATTTGGAAGAGAGATACAAGATTACTCATTAGAGCAAAGGATATCGACTTGAATAAGCACAGACAAGTCTTCGATGAAGAGCTCTTGAAGCAAGAAGATGATGAGTACAGAGAAAAACTAAGAAATGGCAGTGCTTTCAAGAGGATTGTTGCCTTTTGGTGTTAAAACTTAGCATTGGTTTTGTTTGTTGTTGCCATAAATCATTTATAAAAAATATTCATTTTCCAAGCATAAAACAAAAAAATATCTTACGACTTTCATGAAAACGGTGCTTACGTTATAGTGACTGCACCCACCACTGGTAAAAAAAATTTGTCTATTTCGTCATAAATATAAATAATGAAGTTTTGTTTCTAACTATATGTGTTTTAGTATTCATTCCCATAGTTCATATATCATTATTTTTTTTTTCAGTTTAGTTTTGTTTGTTCGCACTTTCAAAAAAATATTGAGACACCGTCGGTCAGAATGTATTAACCCTTCCAAAACGTAAAAGAGAAATGAAGAAATGAAGAAATAATTCAAAATTTCCAGATTTTTTAAAAGGAGAGGGACGAACTTTTCGACAATAAATTAAGCATCATTATGCTAATAACTGTAACACAACCTCACCTGCAGCTTATCCATATTCTTGTTTTCTGAGATATCTGCTAAAGTAGAAAAAAACAACAACTAGAAATATACGTAAAATATAGGTAGCAAAAAAAACAACAGCTGGAAATATACGTTAATGATTAATGCGAAATCAGAACTTGTTACAGAATACTAAAAGTTTTCACTATCACCTTAATATAATGCTATATTAAAAATGAGATGAACAACACCAAATAGAAAAAACAAGTGTCTAATAATTCAGTATGGTTGTTTGGCCGAGCGGTCTAAGGCGCCTGATTCAAGTTTCAATTGAAATTTACTACATTATAATGTAGGAGCACTCAGGTATCGTAAGATGCAAGAGTTCGAATCTCTTAGCAACCATTATTTTTTTTTTCTGATTCTCGACTTCCCAAACGAAGTTGTATCACGGGCCCCTTTTTCTCATGGATGGCCCCCACTTTCTCTGCTGCATATAACACAGGCGCAGAGAAAGTGGGGGTAGAAGTGAGGGGCAGAGTTAAAACAAAGAAAAAATAAACTTTCTAGGCCCCTGCCCCCCTTTTTTCTCGAGGGTATACGGTGTTTTCTATGCGAGATGAGGATGTACCCCTCAGCGCCCGGAAAAACTCTCGCATCTTTATTTTTGCTTGTTTTTAAGACTCCTGCGGGCTGGACTGTGGAGGGGGGGGGAGAACCCGGAACAATTATGGGCGAATTTTTCCGGACGCTGAGTAATGTCGTAGGTTGCGTTATATTGTATATGAATCATGGTTATAAGCTGGACCCTGAGCTTTAGACTAGTATTTGAAGATGTACGTTCTTTGAGCCATCTACTATAAGTGATTATGTAGAGACAATTCTATAGTAGTAGACAAAGGTGAAGGGGTTTTATTGGAACTTATCTCCTTTGATTCTCTCAAAAGAAGAAAAAGAAAACTTAATAAAAGAGCCTTTCCACCAACCCCTTTCCTTAGTTTCCACAACCCCCCCTTCCAATCGACAATTTGATTGTCTCTCTGTAACTGGGGGGGGGGGGGGGGCGCATATCACTATCTTTTCTTAATCCTTGTCGAGAATCCTTATTTCTAAGAGAGAATAGAAAAATATGTACTATTGATCTTGTGCTTGCGTTAACGTGGCTCCCCCCCTTGGGAAACAAAGCTGCCATTGATCTTTTTATTTTTTTTGAATCTGGGGAGGGGGACTATTTTCTTCATTCTCTACACGTATTTGATAAGGACCTAACATTCATTAAGATTTCCCTGCTGTCACAGAACATCAGAGAGAACGGGACATAAAAAATATACTTTCTCCACCGTATTCCTAGGAGCGATCGATAACTCTCTAATATGGTTTCATGAACTTAAATTGTCCCGCCCTCCAGCTTTACCTCCTCCTCCCCCCCACTTCGAAGAGGATATCACCCCCTTCTATGTTTACTTTACACACCGTTAAAAAAACAGTCTGGTTAACTGGGAGACTATTTAAATTGCAGTAACTAATTTAATTCACTTTTTCCATTTTTTTTTTTTGGACAATAAAAATGGAGTGTCATTTTACTAACCTGTATACTTATATTACAATTCGAACTTTCGATTACTGATCCTTCCCTTTTTTTATATACATGTTGACGCCCATAACTCTTAATTTAATATTATAGAAATCAAAAGATACAAAAAGCTGCTTATTTTCCTGGAACAACAAAATAAAGAAGACAACCTATAGATCAGATCTCCTAATTCTAGCCTCTAATATTTTGTTTTGTTTTACTCCGAATATCAGAATATGACGATGGAACTGCCCTCGATCAATAGCACAACAAGCATTTCTGATAATAACGATTTGAGAACTTATTATGACAAACTTTTATTCACGAATTCAAGTGGAAAGTCATTGACCGACTTGCCTCGTAAGGCGCAAGTTACGAATGGTATGACTCCAGCGGGTTCTGGACAAAGTGGGGATGTCAATGAAACAATCCAAGAGGAAGAACCTGAAAAGCCTTCCAGAATCGATTTCATTGAAGGTTATGATTACTCTCCTAAAGGCTCTGCCACTTTATCACCTCCTCAGGAGCATGCTAGAAGGTGCTCAATATTCTTTGACAATAATAATGACAACAATGCAGGCAGTAACCACAAAAAGCACACTGGTAACTTGACCCTGAGCCCAGATATGATGTTGACATCAATGAATACGAGTTCTGGAAATACGTTCCTTAATGCAGATATCTTTAACGAAACAAGAAGATCATCCTATATAGCTGATTCCTTAATTCATCATCAAGGTCCAACTGATAATCAATATTTTGCCGGCAATTATGGCACGGAGCCTTATAATGGGTTCGCCAATTATCAAATGAGTCCAATGATAGTACAACAACAACAACAACAACAACAACAACAACAACAACAACAACAACAGCAATCTTATCCAGGAATACCTTACACAGTTGGAAATGACATCGGCGGCCGCCGTAACTCTCAACCAATAATCATGAATCAATTCCAAAATGGAAGGACAACAAATAATAGAAATTTCTCTGGAGGACAGCAGAATAATTTTAGAGCTCAATATCCTTACGATCAAGGATATTATAACCAGAAGCCAGCTCAAAATATGTTTAAAAACTCTTATGATTATAATAATAAAAAGCGGACCACTAATCAACAAATTAACCAATCTCAGAATTTGACACAAGATAACTCTATTGACAATGGTTTGATTGTAATAAACGGCAAACAATTGGCCTCATCCGACAAGCTTCATGAACTCTATTTAGATTCAGGGTCGAATTACTTTTCAAGTAAGCAAGCATTTGAGTTCATGGACTATCTGAAGCCTATG
Source organism: Nakaseomyces delphensis CBS 2170 (assembly GCA_001039675.1). Taxonomy (NCBI): domain Eukaryota; kingdom Fungi; phylum Ascomycota; class Saccharomycetes; order Saccharomycetales; family Saccharomycetaceae; genus Nakaseomyces; species Nakaseomyces delphensis. The sequence continues at coordinate 54,862 of CAPT01000133.1, forward strand.
TTAGAGGGTGGGAAAGCAAAAGAAGACGACCCTGACTCAATCAAGTCTCATCTATTCAATTTCTTATCTTTCCTCAAGAGCTGTAATTTAAATTATAATCCGCAATCTGAGGCATTTGTGACAACAAATATGAATAACAAAAGGAATAACGGCACAGCTTCTTCCTATTTACATTACAAGCCTCTTGTTCTTGGTGCTCTAAAGAATGGTAAATTAGAGCTTCTATCAACCCCTCCAAACAGTAACCTATTATTGAAAAAAGGTGATCTAGCCATTGTCGATGGAGACAGAGGTAAGGATTTGGTCCTTGTTGTTGAACCATCTGTTGATTTAAATCTTGCCCTGATAATCAATTTTTTGAAAAAAAAGATCCATTTCGATTCTTTAATTACGAACAAATCTCAACATTACCCTAGTAACAAATTTATCAGAGCTTTAGTTGACTCGACAAATGGGCTTTGTGATGAATTGAATCCGAAGTTGTATGACATTATTGAACTAACTCAATTAGTCGTACCCTCTAAGCAAGTTTTGAGATTTGCCAATTCATGGGAAGTTACTACCAACTTACACAATAAATTTCAAGATGAATTAAAGGCTCTACACATTGCTCAGCTAAAACTACGGTCTCTAAACAGTGGTTTGAGTCATAATCATCGCGGCAACAATCCAACTCCTCCTAATGAAACCAGTGATGGGTCCGCGAATGAGGATTCGACTGGAAGTGCGAACAAACTCGCCAATTCTGTGAACTTAAATATCAAGATATTGAATGCTGAGTTCCAATTTGATAGAAAGAAATTAACGTTTTACTATGTTTGCGAGGAGCGTAACGATTTCAGAGAATTGATAAAAGAATTATTTAAATTTTACAAAACGAGAATCTGGTTATGTGCAATTCCAAACAACTTAGATATTGATAGAAAGTATTATGATCCTAACCGCAAGGAGTTGGAAATGTACCAGAAGATGATGCAGCACTACAGTTCTGAAGATGGCTCTGAGTACCTAGGCAAAGAAAATGGAGCCAACAGTAATCCAAGTGTCAAGGATGGTCTTGTGGTTGCGCCGCCTTTGAACAGCCTAGAGCTAGACAATTTCCAAATTGGAGTCTATAAAGAACTAGTGAATGTTTTATTTGATACAGCGGTTTAGTTGTCACTTTTATTCTTTTTTTTTTATGCCTAAAAATGCTTATATTCAATAAAGACCTGAACTTAAAAATAAAAAAAAGCCAATAATAATAATAAAAAAACATTATCACGAAACATACATATATATATATATATATATATATGAAACCGACTTAGTAACCTTTATAAAATTAACGAAATGATCTTTCTGATGTTTTTTTTTTTTCTGGGACATAACAATAATGATATAAACCGCTTATATCACTTTTTTTGAGAAACGAAGTAGTTGGCAGCCAATAGAGTCAAGTTATTTTCAGTTGCCCATTTTTCAACACCGGTAGCTGGAGTCCCGTAACCCCAGTTAGGTCTATCCTTGATCTGGGTGAAACCAGAGGAAGGCCCGTTTTGCTTGTAGAGCAAGAACACGTACCTGTGCAGGCCGGTGTTCGGTGGGGGGCCTGGCCCCATGTAGTCGATACCGGTGGACCCGTTATTGTTGAGGTCGGCGGTAGTGGCCACGCCGGGGGAAGGGACGAGCTTGATATCGGTTTTGACCCAGTGGCAGTACTCGGACCACTTCTTCTCGGTGCGAGAGGGGGCGTCCGGGTCGGTCATCACCAGCGTGAACAGGTCGTCTTGTGAGTATTTGTACGGATCAGTTGGCGTGAAGTGGACCTCTGGTCTTGAACGGGTCTGTTCTGGAGACAATTCGTTGCCTAGAGTGACAGCGAGCTCGCCAGGGTAGACGGCCGTGATCACACCCTCAGGGGTGAAATCAGGGACAACGTCTGGGATCACCTCATCTTTACGCAATGGGTCAAGAATAGCCTGTGTAGTATTGACACTGTAGTTCATCTTTGGTTTATTTATTTACTTCTAGAAGTTCTCCTTGTTCCATTGTTCCATTGTTCTTAAATACATTAAGGAGCAGCAAGGAACATACTTTGAGCCCTAATTTAGTTTCACTTTAGCAAACCCTAACCCTAACCTTATCACAAACCCTAATCACAAACCCTACCCTACCCCTAACCCTAATCACAAAGCCCTAAGCCCTAATTAAACCAAACCCTAAACGCACCGGATCGGTAAACGAAGAAATGAAAAAACTGTGGCGTCGCACCGATAAAAAAAAGAAGAGGCGGGTAATTGCCCGTGCGTGTGTTTCTGTAGAATACTTTGTTTTCTTTTTCTTTTTTTGGTCGTTGGGACCTGAAAAAGAAAATTTCTTCAAAAAAATTTTTTTTTTCACAAGCTCATCGAGTTTTAAGCAAAAATAATGGTTTTCAATTATTAATTGTGCCAAGAGCAGGCAATTGAGTAGAAGGCCCACAGTTCTTTCTTGTTTATTGCAATAGTAAGCACTAAAAAAATTTTCTTGCCTTGTCTTTTATACATATAACTTATATGAACTTGTTTTTATTGTAAATATTTTCTTCATTCAATATTACTATACAATTGCTACTTTGTAGAAAAAAACACAACATAAACCTTTCTCTCAAACAAAAAAACAACAACATGGCTGGTACTTTCTTGTTCACTTCTGAGTCCGTTGGTGAGGGCCATCCAGATAAAATCTGTGACCAGGTCTCTGATGCTATTCTCGACGCCTGTCTGGCCGTGGACCCGCACTCCAAGGTTGCTTGCGAGACGGCTGCCAAGACCGGTATGATCATGGTGTTCGGGGAGATCACCACGAAGGCTGTCCTGGACTACCAGAAGATTGTCAGGGACACCATCAAGCAGATCGGCTACGACGCCAGCGACAAGGGTTTCGACTACAAGACCTGTAACGTGCTTGTCGCCATCGAGCAGCAGTCCCCGGACATCGCGCAAGGTGTGCACGAGGAGAAGGACCTCGAGAACATCGGTGCCGGTGACCAAGGTATCATGTTCGGCTACGCCACGGACGAGACGCCAGAGGGTCTGCCATTGACCATCCTGCTCGCCCACAAATTGAACATGGCCATGGCCGACGCCAGACGCGACGGCTCCTTGGACTGGTTGAGGCCGGACACCAAGACCCAGGTCACCGTCGAGTACGAAGACGTCAACGGTAGATGGGTGCCAAAGAGAATCGACACCGTCGTCGTCTCCGCCCAGCACGCCGAGGAAATCTCCACCGAAGACCTGAGGTCCAAGATCAAATCCGAGATCATCGACAAGGTCATCCCAGCAGACATGATGGACGCCGACACCAAGTACTACATCCAGCCATCCGGTAGATTCGTCATCGGTGGCCCACAAGGTGACGCCGGTTTAACTGGTAGAAAAATTATCGTCGACGCCTACGGTGGCGCCTCCGCCGTTGGTGGTGGTGCCTTCTCCGGTAAGGATTACTCCAAGGTCGACCGTTCCGCCGCATACGCCGCTAGATGGGTCGCTAAGTCCCTAGTTGCCGCTGGTCTATGTAAGAGAGTCCAAGTTCAATTCTCCTACGCCATCGGTGTCGCTGAACCATTGTCTCTACACGTCGACACTTACGGTACAGCTACCAAGTCTGACGACGAAATCATCGAAATCATCAAGAAGAACTTCGACTTGAGACCAGGTGTCTTAGTCAAGGAATTGGACTTGGCTAGACCTATCTACTTGCCAACTGCTTCCTACGGTCACTTCACAAACCAAGAATACCCATGGGAACAACCAAAAAAGTTGGTCTTGTAAACTTAAAGAACAAATAAACTAAAATTACTGTACATTTTTTTCTTTATTTTCCCTCATAACAACGACAATCAATCCAATAACAAAAGAAAAAACAACATCAAACCAACAAACATTTTAATAGAACTAACCAACCTGTAATATTTTTTCTTCTTTGGTATTTAATCCACAAGAAAAGAAAAAAGTGCTTGCCTTTAATTTGCCTTCCATTTACATTTTATTTCACATTTAACATTTATTTTGAATTCTACGGTAAATTTATTCATTCATTATATATAATCATTTTTTATAAACCCCTGTTGATTTGCTCAACTCAAATCATGTATACTAATAAAAACTTCAACTGTTTTAAAGTCAGAACTCTTCTTTTTTTTTTCGATCACATTTAGTCTCTACTATTTTAAGAGACATTTGAGTTTTATTATTACATATGATATTTTACAAAGAATCTAGTAGTTGCATTGCCTTGCCCAATTCGCTCCTGGCTGTTGCAATGTCTTCATAGTTTAGAGCACTTATAGCGTATTTTGCGGAACGTTGAATGTTTTCTATTTTACTTGATCTATCCATCATTGCCATTAAATCGTTACTTGTATAATGTATATTCTCAGTTTCCAGTACATCTTTTGGTGAATTAATTTGTACATTAGACCGTGATTCCTCATCGGCATCTTTTTTTAAACCATCGTTAACTGCAGGTGAAACTGAGCCCTTTGACTCACTATCACTATCAGAATCTACAAATGCGGGCTGGTTTCTGTACTCCGGTTGAGATGCTGGGGCGCTGGGTAGCGAAATTCCTGTAGATTCACAATTATCATCTCTGTTAGATTGTTTCTTAGGGATTTCAATTGGTGGATCATCTTCCTCTAGCTTTAGCTTTTCTATCAAATCTTGAACATCTTTGGGCTCGACCTCTTGCTCAGGCTCCGTTTGCGCTTGATCAATTTCAACATCATCTCCCGGAATTTCGTCTCCCAAGAAATCCTTGTAATCGAGGTCATTTTCGCCAGCAGTTTCCTTATTGCCTTCCTGTATTATTAACTTGTTTAGCTCACTATCCAATTCCGCGTCTTGTTCTTTATCTGTCTGTTTGGTTTTCAATTCACCCTTCGCCAATTTAGTCAGATATATCTTGCAGTATTTGATCCGTTCTGCAATTTTTGTGGGATCCTTCAGTTCCTTTGACCACAGATGCATCACTGCATTAAATAGATCAATACAGCACCACAGACCTTGCCTCAATGTTCTATCGTAAGGGCCTGATGAAACCTGCGATAATTTATCATTGTACAGGGACATTGCAAAATTTAAGAAATAAGCCATAGCTTTACCTTGATCACTCAGCAATAATTTCACACCTTTCGCCTCAGGGTCTTCATCACTCATGGCCGCTTGTTTGAAGGTCTCTATCTGATCCAGTAAATCCGTTGCCGCCGCAGTAACCTCCTCAGACCGACCACCATCCTCCTCTTCATTTTTTTCATTACTAGCAGCACTTAGAAGCCTCTCCACGGTATACAGCCTTAAATAATATGCCACTAGAGCGAGCCCAGTACGCTCCATATCATTAGCAGTAGCTACTAACCTAACAGTTCCGCTATCAATCATATTAAATCGTTTTTATTCTTCGGAATGTAGTGAGCACACACAAACCAATTGCAAAAAACCGCAGGTTTTTTTGTTTTCTCACCTTTGAATAGAGACTAAGAATATACTGTTAAACACAGTCCTTTCAAGAGGCTTTTTACTTGGAGAAGAAATGTACATGATGGACTAATTAACATTTAAATTAACTTGAATAGTGTATGATAATAATAAAAAAAGGGCAAATTAAAAATATCGATATCAACATTAACGAAGTCACATGCATATTTCGTGAGATAATACAATTAACATCAAGTGTTACGATAGAGTGCACGTGATCATCGTTATATTACACAATAAACGTGATAGTCACGTAAAGTATGATAAAACATGTGATAGCACGTGATCTACCGTAAACGAGGACTTTTCGGTTTTTGTTTTTTTTTTTTCTTTCGTTAAAAGTCTTGATCCTGATAAAAGCGAGGTTGCACAGTTGTGAAAGGCCAAACAAAAGGCCAAACACGGTTTAAATATATATGAAAACACGATTTGATTATTTTGTTTGAATAGAGATAAAAGAGCAGAAGTGGATTGAGGTCTTTAGGTTTACTGTGTGTGTGCGTGTTTGTTTGTGTGTGTATCTCTTTTTTTTTTTTCTTGGTGGAATTGAACACTAGCAATTGAGTGTCATTTTAAAAATAGGTTCTAGAGAACAATAAAGCTATGATAGAGCTGAAAAGACGCGTTTCTGGGGTTGAGGTTACATTGCGGGTGGATACCAGCGGTTCGCTGGCGTCTGATGACTTCGGCATGCTATTGAGGTGGGTTGAGGAGCTTCAATCTGGGTCAGAGGAAGTAGGAGGGATTACCGAGGAGAAGTTGGACCAATGGAGAAGTGAGGATAATTCCAAATTGCTGGAACAAAATCATGTGCATGTAGATGGTAGTGGATACGTTGACAAGAGTGCCATAAAAACTGTGATGGAGACTCTACATATATGGGATGCATTTAAAGACGATCTTGAAACATTTAAAGGTGTGACAGATACCACGAGCAGTGATACCCCGGAGGCTGGCTCTAGAATCATCGACACTGCCAATGGGGCGGCTACTTCAACTGATCAAAATAACGATGCGGAAGAAACAGAACAACGGCAAGCCACTGAAAGTACTATCAAGGAAGAGCAAAAAGATAATGAAAACGAAGACCGTATGGAAGAAGATGGGGATGGGACCATTCAGCAAGAGGAAGGCGAAGAAGAAGAAGAAGACAAAGATATCCAAGTAGACGATGAAAGCTCCGCTGTTAAAAAGCGCAATGGCTTTGGAGATATGGGTCTGAACTTCGATTCCCAAAGAGAATTGGGCTCCCCATTAAAGAAAATGAAACTGAAACCAACAGCAAACCCAAATAGCTCTTTAGAAACACTTCATGAGGATGAAACGGAGGAGATCAGAAATATATCTGACCTCCCAATCCATATCTACACTTATGATCTTGAAGCTGAATTTACAACAAAGCCAATCCAATTACACAGTGCTAGGACCCCCTCTGACAACGTTGATAACGACCAAAAGGTCAAGTTGGAGACTTTCCTGCAAAGACTTTTGTTTCCAGAGGCTCATGAATCACCTTCGAAATCAAACTCCGGTAGCTCCAATACCAATACATTTGAGAACACACTTTATGAAATCGATTTATCACTGCCGCAGATACCTTTAAATTTGAACATACCTGCGGATGAACACGGCAACACTCCATTGCATTGGTTGACCTCAATTGCCAATATCGACCTTGTTAAGGAGTTAGTAAAGCATGGCGCCAGTAGAATGTTGGGTGATAATATCGGAGAATCAGCGTTAGTGAAGGCAGTGAAATCAGTCAATAACTATGATGCAGGCACCTTCGAGGAACTTTTAGATTACCTCTACCCATGCTTGATAATAAAAGATTCAATGGATAGATCTATCCTTCATCACATTGTGATCACGTCTGGGATGTCCCGTTGTTCTGTGGCAGCAAAATATTATTTGGATATTCTAATGGGATGGATAGTCAAAAAACAAACAAGGACTCTTGATGGTAATCCAGATCCAATCTTTGAAAGTCTAGACCTGAAATGGGTCATTTCTAACCTGTTAAACGCCCAAGACTCTAATGGTGATACTTGCCTAAATATTGCTGCCCGTCTCGGTAATGTATCTATCGTGGACTCCTTGCTAGATTATGGTGCAGATCCACTAATTTCAAATAAATCAGGACTGAAACCCGTCGATTTCGGAGCAGGAACTTCGAAATTCAAAATGCAAAAAAATGACCGTTCTACAGTTTCTGAAAAAATAGCACCTTCGGATGCCAAGAGCCCTAGTCAGCTTGAAACAATTGATACTGGAAGCCTAGTAAAGGAACTAGAAACACTTTTAAATGCAGTAAAAGCTAATTATGATGATGAACTATTCCAATATAAAGAAAAATTGGGTAAACTTCACAGTCAATTAAATAACCAGAGAGAACATCTGGCATCTTCCAGAGAGCAACTAGCGCAGACAAAACAGCTAAGAGACGAATATGCCTTACTAAAGGAACAATTAATGAATATCAAACAAGGTATTAGTGAAGAAGAGGAAACTTTCCGTAAAGAAAGTGAAAACCTAGGTTTCTCTTCAGATGAGGCTTCAAAGATTGACTGGAATTCCAGTGAATTTGATGCTGACGAACCATTCAGAATCGATGTGATCTATGACCTAGTGGAGAGCAAATTAAACAACACATATAAAGGGAATCTTGAACAACTTTTGAACCAAGAATCGGCGGAAAGTATCAAAAAGGCACTTTTAAGCAGGTTTGGTAATGAAGAAGAATTGAGACAAAAAATGACTGGGTTGCTTCCTCCCATTACACTACTAAAGGCTCGTGTTGAGGCATATAGGCAAAATGATGCACATTTGGATGAATTTCTAAATTCTATCAAGGAAAAGAGGACTGCATTAGAGCAAAAATTCAGAAAGGTTCTTTCATTATGTTTGAAGATAGAGGAAGGGAAAGTAGATGATATGCTGGATGGTCTTCTCCAGGCAATCTCATCTGAGGATCCACAAGAGATCGATACCGAAGAAATGCAAGACTTCCTGAAAAAACACGGAGATTAGTAGATATACCACTTTGTAATTAGATAATTTATAAACATTCGAATTAGGAATAGCATATATATTTTTTCTTTTTATTGAGATACTCCAAACAATTATCTTCTCAGAGTACTACACAATTTTATTAAAATGTGATTAAATCACAAACAAAATATGAAATAAAAACGTCGCTAATGATGACTATATTATTCACAATATATTAACAAAATGCTGTAGATATATTCAAATACAAATCAATTGCAAATAATTCAGTTACCACATCATAAATAAGCACTAAAAAAAATTTATACATACAAAAGGAATTTAAGATAAACTGCTTCGATCATTTGGCTGGTTTTTTCCAGAAATATTGTTTATGGGTCTTCCTACATGATCTCAGACCAGATCTTCCACCTTTTAATGAAGTCACAAGTGTCCTTCTATCTGAGTCATTATCATTTTCCAGATCATAAAAATATTCCTCATCTAAAGGCTTACCGGCGGCATCCTTACCTTGCCTATAGATAATCCCAATACAATCTATTGATCCTAATAAGGCACGTAATTCAGAGCGAGAAAGCTCAACAGTCTTACTGCTTACTTTTTGTAATTGAAATAGTGGAGTTTGCTGCACATTAGCGAAAGCCAAATGATTAATGAGAACATTTGTTAGATCTTGTATATTAACATTCTTTGCCTTCATTTGCTGAAGCAATTCCTCCTGTGTGAGTCGTTTTTGTTCCTTTTTTAATTTCTTTTGTTTGAGGGACGACTCCTGTGAAATCTTCACATCTTGTGCACTTTCATGAGATCTTTTGTTTTGGGCCGATTCTCCTAATGGCCTTTTAATCTTATTATAGTTATGCACAATTGTAGGTGTTTGTTGTGAGGAGGCCTTTATGGCGCTGTGGGGTATCTTCATAGGTGTCGTAGGAGACAATTGGGAGACATTTGAAGAGCCAGAGTTATTTGGTGTGGTAAATTTGCCGCTCATAATCCCATAAGGTTCAGAGTTACCAAAATTATGTAGCGACGGTGGTGAATTTTTATTGGAGACAACCAAGTTTCTCAATGGCGAGCCTGAGGTTGAACTGAATTCAGTTAGTTCAGATCCAGACGAGTTCTGTAGCTTGAATGCTGATTTGTGTACCAAATAACTATGTCTCTTTTTATTCTTTCTAATCGAAAGCACACCTTCTGCGTCTCTAAAATCTATTATCGTGCCTTGAATGTAAGGCATAATTACGCTTTCATTTTTCAACAATGTGAAAGAAGTTAATTCAACATCAACCACAATCTTATCGTTTTTATAAGGGATGATACAGGCTGGGTCTTCTACTAACGCGTACTCCTTGCTGTCTGTATCCTTAACAACGTTTTTTTCTTGGTGAGATAATCTCACCAACTTACATTTATGGCTCTTTGGCAATAACACAACAAGGCCGTTAGAACCCAAACATTTCAATTTAACTTGCCTGGAAGAAGATAGGTATGTAACCATTGCGTGTTTTCTGGATATTTTGGTCCTATTTGGCAACACGACATCACAGGAGCTCTTTCTACCAATAACCAATGGCATTACACGGTCCTGGATCAATTTTATAGCCACTGGCGCCTCCACTGGCGGTTTATACACTGGGATATCGTCGTCAGATAGAGGCGAGGATATTGATTTGGCAGAGGTATCGATACGTGGTGGTGAAGTCGCCAATGGAGGACTGTCATGAATCTCATTGTGCTGTTGTCTCACTGGGGAGGACGATCTACCGGCGCTGGAGGACGGGAATGGGGTGGGATACTCATTATGAGTGTTTGGAATAGGTTTCAACTGGAACCTGTGGTAATCGGCCTCTGAAGAAGGCTGGTAAAACGGATTAGGCTTTTGTTCAATCGCCTTCACCGGAGACGAAGGAGGCAACTGCATATTTATCGCTGTTGGTATGGTTTAGTTGCTTGTTATGAGATGATGTTGTTTATTCTTTGAACAATAATTTTATATCAACAGCAGACAAAGTAAAAACAAATATGTTGGAATACAGAACGATAGACATAAGATATCTTTATTTTCGAGAAAACACGAAAAGATAACTGCTTGTGTGCATAAATAGACACGAAAAAAACTTGTTGTTGTTATTATAGTTTTTTTTTTTACGCGTTTGTTTACATTTTACGTCACTGTACGCGAATTTTCTGAGCAAAAAAACAAACTTGTATTTTCAATATCTCTCTGCATCGACTCTAAAAAAATTGTGAAAAGTTACCCGGACACAAAATTCTTGTGACTGTCGAAAAATAATCATCCGTACACCAACGGGATACACCCGTACACCAATACATCCGTATATATTTTACTCAACTGGTTTTTTTCTTTTTCAATTTTGGACAAGGGAGTGTACCAAGTACGGGCAGGGTAAAAACACAGAATATTGAGAGTTCTCTACTGAGGTTGAAACGGAAATAGGGAGAGAAGAAAAAGCCGGCCTGAACAGGTGGGGCGAGTGGGGAGCGTAGGCAGGTAGCGTAGGCAGGTAGCGTAGGCAGGTAGCGTAGGCAGGTAGCGTAGGCAGGCAGAGTTACAGTCTGTAGGCGGAGGCGGCCTTGTGGTATCGGGCTGGGCGGTGGGGGAGGGGAGAGTATTCACAGTGTAGCGAGGGACTGCCGAGACGACATGCCGGGGCCTGAAGGAGGGACAGCTCCCCAGTGTCTTGGAAAAATTTCATTTGCTAAAATAGTAATCAAAGAAGATATACTATATTGAAGGGTTTAACGTCTGGCCTATATATAATTTTAGAGGTAGGAATTTTTAGCTATCTTTGAACTGATCACAGATAAAGTATAGGCAAATATGGGTAGTATGTAGCAAGAAATGATTAAAGCAAGAGCAGAAACGAGAGAGACAATAGCGGTTTGAATTGGAGCAGTTGCAAATGAGGCCACGAATATTATCGATAATACGACACTTAGGATATTTAAAACACAGTGGATTCATAAAAATAAAAGGAAGAAAGTCTGAGATGAAAGAGATAAGATAAAAAACCTACATGTTTTGGAAAATGTTGCAGTAATCGTAATATGAGGACTAGAAGTTAATAGTGGTACAGCGGTTTTTTTTTTATTTCTAAACAAGGATATTTGTATTGCCAAAACCAATCGTTTATTGTCGGGAAATTGATTCTACAAAAAAGGAAAAGTTCCGTTTACTAACAGATGTTAATATATTATTATTTTGTCTTATAAAAGAGGTTTATAACTTGTTTGAACTGTGTGGTCTGAGTATATGTTTGAAAAGCAACAAACAGAAGATATCAATGAAGCATAGAGAAAACCTTATCCATAAACAAAGACAATATACTATGATATTACCAATTTTTGAATAGAGGGTACTCCATCTTTCGGTAAGCGTCACAACAAGTCCCACACTTTGTGTAACAGATGTGGTCGTCGTTCCTTCCACGTTCAAAAGAAGACCTGTTCTGCCTGTGGTTACCCAGCTGCTAAGACTAGATCTTACAACTGGGGTCAAAAGGCTAAGAGAAGACACACTACCGGTACCGGTAGAATGAGATACTTGAAGCACGTTTCCAGAAGATTCAAGAACGGTTTCCAATCCGGTACTGCTGCCAAGTCCGCTTAAATATCTGATATAAATTAGGATTTCTATATCTCTTTTAATCATTATATTACAACATTGTTTTCAGAAATTAAAATATTTTTTATCTCGCATTTCATAACTAGATGAGTTAAGCAAATGTGGTAAAATATAAATGTCGATTTGTATGCCTGATCCATTGAAACTTAGACTTCCGCTGGAATACATAGTAAGTTTAATATATAATCCCGTGGATATTTTTTGCTCTGAGAGAGATAGGTTTTATAGAAGAATGCGTAAGCTGCTTTTTTGCTGGCGGCAGTTCCGTAGCAACGTATATAGGGCTGACTGATTTGGAGTCTTAAATCATTAAATGGTATTTAAACGTAATTAATGGTACCTACCTGCAATTATTTTATATAGCTTTATGCCAATTATTCCATGTATTTTTAAACAGATCGGTAAGTGTGAATGAAGGGTTGCTGTGTACTCTCCAGAATTTAAAAGGTTTTATTTCTTACATGGAGGATACAAACAAATTAATAAAAACGTTATCTTAAAGGCAGTAAATAATAGTTGTCGAGGTCTACGGTTATGGTGACCTAGGCTAGGTGTTCAGAGTACTTTGTCTCTTGTTGTTCATAGCTGCACTCACTTGTTGTGAGGATAGATGCAACCACTCTTTGAAGATGGTCATGTAGTTCGAATCACAGTAATTAATAATATTGTTGATTATCAGGTGTACTGTATTGTTGGTCTAGGTCGGCTTTTAGAAAAGGAAAAGGTATAGTAAATAAGAATAAACTTATAGACATATAAACGAACTGTGGGTTTGCGTGATCTGTTTCAAAATATTCTATTGATTTAATGGAAATTACAAATCCAAAAGTGCATGACATATTTTTTAGATAATCCCGCCGAAGTGACAGCGGGGAGTTTATTACAACAGAGAAAGGGTCTGGTATATAAGTGACATTTTTAATATAAGAACACATAACAAAGGCGCTCATCACTCGGCTTTCTCTATATAAAATGTATTTTTTTGAATCTAAATTCTTTATAGTCAAAATAAAGAGAAAAATTACAGCTACATAATATACATATATCCTTCAATTGATGAGGTTGCATGTTATTATGTCCCGGATCGACCAGAGAGAATTACAGCTGTTAGAAAGGGGGTAATCTTGGTCGGTTTGAATAAAAAGTTATTTCCATCGATTGTGTACCTTCTGGCTATTTTTGGAGTTCAATCCGTGGAAATATGTAGTCTCCGTCACCAACCGTAATACAGGAAATCTACAGGTGCTTCGTTAGGAGGAAATAGCAGGTAAATTCGTGGAGGTCATGGGTAATCGTATGTATGTTTTTGAGCAGGATGTCATTATGAGCAGGTTGAATCGTGAGCACAATGGCTGTATTGACGATGGCGCGATTGTACTTGAATTGTCCATGTACAAGGTTGACAAAAGTTAAAAATTAAACACACTGTGGCTATCCTGTCTTGAATGTAACTAAACGCCATTATTAACTCTAACTAGGTCAAGGATATCAAGGACTAGGGCATGCGTGTTCTGAACGAGCTCACGACAATTGATGTTGCTCAGGTCAATAACTGCTGTTCAAGTCAGGAACTAAGGCTACATGGCACTGGCAGGGTTCAAGTCTGGCAAGCGTGTGTTACTCAGCACCAGAGGTGACGTAAAAGCTGATCTTAGGCTGGTGTAGCTGTATGATCAACTAATACGAAAATAAGCGCTAGTAGACATTACCTAGAATGTGTTCTTAATACTTGAATATAAGATGAATAATAATACTTAGGTGTTTTTTTTGAGAGGTGTACCAGAGTACCTGATATGAAATGACTAAACAGGGACTGTATGATAGGAGAGCTGTCATTTAAGGTGTGTGCCAAGTGGATTTTAAATGTATTTGGTAGAAACCATTGCTTAATATTGAAGAAAAGGACCGCTGCAAAGAAGGTCCTGATCAAGGGGAATTTAATAAATGGACATAAAAATCGGTTATACGTCTCAAGGCTAAACTGGTCGTTTTTAAAAGAAGAACTTATTATAACAGATAATGGACCGAATTTAACAAAAGGTATGTGTTAATTCTTCGGGATATAAAGGGTTTTGTTAATAGTTTTAGGTTTGGGATGGGTTGGATGTGAGAAAGATTGTGAAAATGGGTTTTGAAATATTATATTTTTCAGTTGATTCTAGCTGGTACTTTAAAAAATAAAATTGTTTCAGCAATATTCTTAGAAACTTATTTGAAAGGTTACAATCGATACTACGTGAAGCTTTTGGATAAGAAATTGCTACTTGTTGCTGTGCTATGGCTCTAGTTGAGGGTTCACAGTATGGATGATAGTGGAGTACTAACGGTTAAAATATGTTAATAACGAATAGTATAGATTTTTGAATTTTTACCATTGTCCTGCAAGGCAGTATAAGACACCAATTGACCTGGGAGTTGTGGAAGGTATCACAAGAAGTCGTTGGAGAAGATAAGTTGGTAGAAGTTGTGTGTTGCGGTGGGTGTTGATTATAGTAAGGTGGTTGAGGGAGTTATATGGATGATATTCGTTATGAACAGTAGGCTGTTTATATTACACTTGCGGAGGGCAAGACGCACATGTTTTTCATCGGACGGCGCAGGGTGCAGGCTATTTAACGGGTGGTATTATTCGTAGTTACCGTAATCCTCCTAGGCATGGTGGTAGCCGCTAGGGAAATATAATTATCATTTAATGACAAGATTACAATATACGAATTGTTGTGAAATTGATTTTTTTGATAATGGGTCGTTTAGTCATTCGAAATGGCTCATGAGTGAGGGTATGTGCCACTGGTGGCAGACATCCTCTGTTCAGCTCGGTGAGATGGCTGTACGTTTGTGTGCGTGAGCTTTTGGCAAGCATTTCATTGGACTAAGACTCTTGAATGGCACATGGTTGTGTTCTTTTTAGTCGAAAATGTAGGCTTGTGTTTATGTATTTTGTGGTACTTGAACCACAACTTCTTTGCCGGAAGGCTAGAATGCGTGAAGTGAGGAAAAGTTGAGGTTCGGAAGGGCTCTCCTCTTCATCCTTTTGCCGTTTAGTCAATGGAAGTGGCTGGATTGTTAGGGCATTATCGGAGCCATAGAGATAGCAGAGGTTGTTTAGTTATTTCTAGAAATGGTCTTGAGGCTGCGGTGAGTTTTTTTTTCATAATGCATTTTGCACTGAAAGCCGTGCAGCGTAAGCTCTGTAGCACTGCGAAAGATCGGCCGGGTAATGCTGGTTAGTTTTTGCCAAAAAGTGAAAAAGTGACAGAATTTGGTAAAATTTGTTCGATGCGATGAGTTTCTGTTTCAGCAGTGAAGTAGCTTGTTCGATTCTTTAAGTATTGTCTTACAGATGGTTTTGTTTATTTAAGAATAGTGTATAGAGTAAAAAGTTGTCACGGAACCAGACGCACAGTTTAGTTTTAGTATAGAGAAGGGGTATTTTAGTTTTGTGGGTTTTTTTCAGAGTCTTTTTCTTTTCTGATTTTATCTATTTTGGTACCCTGTACAGTGTTAGTTAGAAACATGGTTGAAGATTCAAAGGCTCGTATCGGTGGCCCTAATGATAATGGTGTGGCTAAGAAGGAGCCTAGATTGTATGTGGTGTTGTGTCAGGCCAGTTTGGAGACCTATACCTCACCAACTCATAAAACATCTTTGTTGAATTGTGATGACCACCAAGGTACCCTGCGAAAGATGGGCCGTGACATTGCTGAGGCTAGACCTGATATCACACATCAATGTCTGCTAACTTTGTTAGACTCCCCTATTAATAAAGCAGGTCTTTTGCAAGTTTATATCCTTACCACTAAAAATGTTTTAATTGAGGTTAACCCATCTGTTAGAATACCTAGAACCTTCAAGAGATTCTCAGGTTTAATGGTTCAATTACTTCATAAATTATCAATTAGATCAGTGCAAAGCTCGCAGACCCACCTTCTAAAAGTAGTAAAAAATCCTGTTACAGATTACCTTCCTACAGGATGTCGTAAAGTAACGCTATC
>CAPT01000134.1:0-16999 GCA_001039675.1 Nakaseomyces delphensis CBS 2170
GTCTGTCCCCTCCCCCCAACAAAGGAATCTAAGCGGCTGTTCCCATTTCATGCCTTTATCCCTTATTTATTTTATCTTATTATTATGAAATATTGTATTTTTATTTTTCTATTGCCATAAATAGCTTCTAATATTAGTGTATTTGGAATCCATATTTTTTTTTAACTATAATAGCCATAAAGAAATATTATCAGAAGGGTGTAAGAGAGCAATTCCTTTAGGTTGGAAACTATTACGTTTTTATGGTGAAAATAGAGAATCCGCTAACGATTCGACAAAAGTCGAATTTGACGGCGCGTTTTCAAGAACAAGTATATATAAGTACGATAAAGTGTCCCTGTTCTTTACAAAACCTGAAAATCTGCTCAGTCTAAATGCAAAATGTATAAGTAGTTCGTTCCTACAGTATACAAGTTATAGTTGTTAATGGTAAAAAATGTGATACGTCCCAACAATTGTGGATTATAATCCAAATATATTTTTGTCGTTTATGTGAAGATATTAAATAAATACTGTTGATTTTTTTTATATTTTGTACCCTTTTTCGTCCCTCGAACGATAATTTTTCTAAGACATTTATACTTTCCGAATAATAAAAATAACGGTAGAAAAAAAAATTAGGATTTAAGCATTATATTACACAGCTTTATTTAGTAGGTAAATTGGGTTTAGGTATGAATGTAGGTCATCCTCTTCCATAAGTTCTGGTTTACTTTGGGGTTCATTTTCCAATCTACTCAGTGCTTCCTCCAGGTCCTGAGTAGTGGTTGAAGATCCACCGCAAGCAATTACAAGAACAATATCGTCTTTCGACAATTTTGTGTCCAAGGCCTCTTCCAAAATATTAGTGTGGTATGCCATGTGCACAGATGCACCGCATGCTGGCTCAATTACCATATTAAAATCCTGGGTGTATCTTAGACATGTCTTTATAACGTCTGAGTCGTCCAGGACAATGGATTTGGTCCCGTATCTCTTAGCGTAGTCAAAAGTTTCCTTAGTAATATTGGTGGTACCAAGTGAAGTCGCAATGGTACTGATTGTTTTGAAGCTCACTACTTTGTCTAACATCATAGAAGTGTTGAACACATGGCATCCTCTAGTCTCTACACCAACGACTGGTATCTTATCGGCCAGGTCATATTTTTCAAGCCCTTGGATGATTCCATTGTATAAACCACCGCCACCTACGCTACACACAATAGCTTTAATTTTGTTCAAAGGTATTTTGTTAGCCGTAAAATCGTCGACTATTTCATCGACCATGGAGGCATGCCCCTCCCATATCTCGGGGTTGTCGAATGGATGAACGTAGATGGGTTCGATACCTTGCCCCAGTTGGGTCAACACCTTAGAATTTAAGTAGTTATCGGCCTCTTTCCAATGCTTCCCACTCACGACTACCGTAGCGCCTGTGGCCCTAATTTTGTCGGCCATCCTCTGTTTCGTGGCTTCTGGTATCACCACAGTACAGGGCAATTGCAGCTGCTTCGAAGCTGTCGCAGCAGCAAGGCCAGCGTTCCCGCCAGAACTGGAGCACACCATGGGTCTCGAACCTCTGCCGGATCTTGTAATTCTTTCAGCCTGTTTCAATATCAAATTGCCGATGCCGCGACTCTTGAAACTCCCACCTGGCTGAAAACATTCGTGCTTCAGGTAAATCTGAGGCAAGGATGGGAACAACTGACGTACCAGCGGAGTCTTGTTATAGATAGACATTTTTATATAATATTTTATATTATTCTATCTTATATTATCTTTTTTTTCCTAGAAGAACAAAGAAACTACATCTTGCTGATTCCGACACAATCTCCTTGCTTATATATAAATCGATGCTGGGATGAAGAGCAGTGTGATGTATACAGCTTGTTCTGATCAAATAATCAAAAGAAATACTTGGAAGTTTTGTGCAAATAACATAGTTTAAGATGAAGTGAAAATAATAATAACAATAAATTAAGGTACTGGTGCAAAAAGGAGATGCATCGCCGCCTCTTAATGTATACAATTTTTGTTTTTTTCAGGAGAATGAAAAAGAAAACACACACAGAGATAAGGGCAAGGAGATGTATCTCCGCCTTTGACAAAGGCCAAAAATCCTTTATTGAAATGGTGGATTTACATCTCCGGCTCAGCAACGAAATTTTTCAGCCGTAGAAGTATAGTGACCGGGTAAATTCATTTTTTTTTCAAATAAATTTTTTTTGATTTCGCCCTGTTGTTACCACGGGATAACACATTATAAACAAAAGTTCCTATCTGTTCAAAAGAAGTAGTGATGGAGATAATTATTACTTAATTGAGTTTTGTTTTTAAGAGAAGTAAGATATTAATCAATAAATAATCAACAACAAGAAAGGCAAATTAAAAAAAAAAAAAGAATCCCTTTTCTTAATTTTTTTTACTTGCAGAGAATGTCATCGCTCGAGGATATTACTGAAAAGTTACTGCTGAGATCATCGGAGGCAATTGAGCAGCTAGATGACTGGATATTGCAACAGAACTCGAAGAATCTAGGCGGAGATGCAGACGAGCTGGATGCCAAATGCAATGAGTTCATGGAGCAATTGAACTCTCTTTTCATTCGGTCGCAGTACATCAAAGACAGGATCAAGCATGAACGGAGCAACCACAAGAATAAGAGGAACAGCGCTGTGCATATAGAGAATTTGCTGCTGGAATTTAAGGAGATCACTTCTAGTCTTAACAAAATTGCAGGCACACAAAACGGTGCTGGTGGCAGTAGTACAGGTGAGCAAGGGGATAATACTACTGATAATGACGCGAATACGCCAGAGTCCGCGTCGACAAAAAGTAGTATGGACTCGTTTGAGCCAAAGCCGTTAAAGATCATAAGTAGAAATAGCATGATAGCTCCCAGCTCTCCACCTCCAGCGCCACTGCACCCGCCCAAGAAAAGAAACATAAAGTTCTATCCAGTCCAGGATAACCTCTCAGTGACAGAACACACATCAATGCCTACTTCACCTATAAAACGGACCAGAGCCACTCTTCCACCTTCTATTAAGTCTTTGCACCCTGCAAAATCATTTGATACTGGGCTGGGGCATTCTAAAAGGAAGTCTAAGGATGAATCAGATTTTGATAAATACTTCAAGAACAGACAACGACTTTCGTTAACTTTTTTTGGAAACTCTAATGTAAGTGAAAACGACGATAATGAGAGCTACTCAGACGAAGAAACTGTGATATTCAGTAGTAATTTACACTCGAATATGTCTGTAGATAAGGATGAATGTCACCCTATAAGACGTTGTAATTCACACGAAAGTGTTTTATCAGTTAATCATCGATACATGCCAACTACCCAAATAAATAACAAGAAATTCTATCCATTGGAAACCATTTCTCAAAATAGAACGGCAAGGCACTTCACAACACCGTCAATTCAAAATGTGCAGGTGAGAGGAACTTCGACATTCAGTAGGTTCTCTAAACCTGAATCATCCCCAACTGTTGCACCGAAACAAGTAGTATCATCTAAAGAACTATTGAGCTCTATCATGGCCCCAACGAATGCCACAAAGGATAAGAGCAATAAATTAACATTCTTCGGTAAGTTCAGCAATATTTTTGGCTATTCCGTGGAAAATTCTGATACGGAAAGAGATGCGGAGTCGACAGCCTATCGTAATTTGCCATCTCAAAACTTCGTTTCTGTTGATGATATTAATGAAGCACTCAATACCAATATTCTTTCTTAATTTTTTTTTCTATATCTATTCATTTTGTGTATTATCACATGTTTAATCATGATATCTCAAAACGAGAGTTGTACTAATTACTAGAGCCTAGATTATAATATAATTACATTTTTGATGCATAAAGTGGACCTAAATATAAAATTTAAATTTAAAACTTATGGTTGATATTATGTTATAAAGATCTAAATTTGATATTGAGCTAGGAGTCGAAACTATCTCTCTGAATATTGAATAGCCTACTAGACGACTGGATATTAGATTTAGTCATGGTCCGCTTTTTGATTTCCGGAGCCACAAGTTTACGATTTTTCCCTAAGTACGTAATAGATGCCTTAGAGCCACCGACTGTTTTATAGGAGTTGGAAATTTTGACAGTCTTATTACCATCTTTGAATTTATCGTTAATATCAAACTTCGAACTAAAAGATTGAATAACAGATGGACGTTTGAATAGTTCAAATTCATTGACGTTATCTTCATCAAAACTTTGAATACTCCTGGAACTTGATAGTTTATCGCAGAAGGAAAGACTAGTGTTCTGCTTTAGGTTTCTCATATCGGCAATCTTCGAATGTTGAACTTGGTTTACCTTATGATCTAACTGGAATTCCTGTGAACTTTCATCCATTTTTAGAAAAGACAGACTCCTTTGCACAAATTCTTCCGATATTTTAATCCTAGAGTTTTTGGTAGCTTCCTTGGTAGGAACCTCTTTGTCATTATCTTCTTGTGTCTCCATTATTCCGTCTTGATTTTCTTCATTGGTGTGGTCGAAAGGCATTTCCTTTTTATCATTGATATCTATAATCATAGATTCAAAAAAGGCCTTTGATTTGGGATTCTTCATCAACTTATCATTGTCACCGAATTCAAGCATTCTCTGCATCATTAATTCTTTACGTCTTTTTCTGAACTCCCTGAGGTCGTTATCTTCATCGTCACTTAATTCCAGTTCGATATCATTACGGCCACGTTTTCTGAATCCACCATTTTTTATATCATATAGAATTCTATTGACAAGCTTTAAATCCATTTCTTTGTTCTCATCCATGATCTTCTTTCTCAGTGAATCTAGATCATCATCAACTTTAGAGTAGTCATCAATCATACGTTCGACATCCGAATCCACTTCATCTGGTAACTCTCCGTCAACACCACCAATACCTCTCCATTCATCATCAGATTCTTCTGCCTCATCCTCTAAAAAGTCACTTATACCTTTCTTCTTGAGGTCTTGCAATTTTTGTTGTTCTCGTTCTTCCTTCAGTTTTTGTAACCTTAATCTTTCTTTAATGCCAGTAATTCTATCTTCTTCGGTAATGATATTTGGTATGCTACTTGGCTGAATTGTTGGTAATCTATCAGTTTCATTTTGTTTACGAGAATATTCCATAATCATCGGTGGTATTATACTGCCAAGATTTTGTGTTTCTAATGGTTGTGTATTGAGAAGATCAGTGTCATTTTGGTCATTTTCAGAATCAGTGTCAACGATTTTTTTCCGTCTTATTCTAGTCTTCTTTGAAACGGAAATGCCCTCCTCTTCCTCTTTTTCGTCCTCAGTAAATGAGCCTGTGGAATGTACCGGTTTACTTCCATAGGTGACTTCCTCAATATAGTCGTTCTCGCTAGCCAATTTTGAAGGCGTAGCGTTCCCTTCATATCCTTCATTTTCGTCTTCATTTTCACTATCAGACATGTTACTCTCATCGCCACTGTATTCAAAATCCGATTCTTGCGGCCCGTTTATGATATGATTACCTTCTAATTGTTCCTTTCTTTTCTCCCGCTCACGAATTTTTAGGTTTCTTGCAATTTCTTGTTCCAATAAGTCTTCAACCATTTTCTTTTCTTCCTCCAAATCTTCGAATTTTAATCCTCTACTCTCCATTAAATTCTTACGATGTTGAACTATTTGTTGCTTACTAGCCTTCTTTAAAGTTGTAAACAATTGACCTAAAGAGTTCCTATCTAGTGTCTTCTTCGTCGACGGTTTATTTTTTGAAAGACGTACCCTAAGGCTTAGCAATGTTCCCTTAGATTTACTGGACAGTTGGTTAATAACTTCTAAATCAGAATCGTTGTCAGAATCAGAGGAAAGAGATATCTCTCTTTCAGGGTTTATCTGGCGCATTAGATTGTTGGCATAACCTGGTAATACGGTTGTACTTTTAGGCTTATATGCTTTGTCAGGGGAAGATGGGATTTTGAAGCTATTTTTCTGTTCTCCTTCACTTCCTTGATAATCAGAAGATGGTGTAACGGACAACCCCTGTTCCGTCATAAAATCATTGTTGATTATACTACTTGAATCAAATTTTTCTTGTCCTTTATTAACGTTAACTTCATTGTCAGAATCCGAATCGAAATTGGCTAACAACGCATCCTTTGTGAAATTCATTTTGACGGGGACTCTGGCTTTTGCTAGTGGAATATTATACTCCGATTGTTTATTCCTTTCTTTTTCCTCGTCATCAAGCTGCTTTTCGATTTCATGGATCTTCAGGTTTGGAGAAGTTTGTTTTCTCTGGTAGGACCTATCAATATCAACTTGTGTCTTTTGTTGATCATTTTGAGTAATCTTATTAGTACAGTCGTTTTGAAAAGATGGTATAACTACAACACTTGTGTCAACTACTGTTCCTGTTTCATCACTGACACGTTGAGTTTCTTGTGTGATAACTTCATTGTGTATTTGTTGCGTAATATCATTACTTTGTGTTGGTTGCGTGGTTTTCCAATTATCAATAAGCTGTGTGGGTCTCTCTACTTGCACCGCTTGCCTGTTTTTTATATCAAGTGTAGAGACTTCGGTTTCGTTATATTTGGTATTTGACAATAATGGTCCCAGCAACTGGGTAGATGTTGAACTAACTCTCTGGGTTTCTTCATAACGATTACCTGGAGCCGATTCAATTCTGGGAGGAAATGTTTTGTAGCTGTTCAAATTGGGAGACGTAGACTCATCTTCATCATTGTCATCTTGTGTCGATTCGAATAGAAGAGATTTCCCGGAGGTTTGAAAATTAAACAATTGAGTATTCTCATCATCTGCTGATGTAGAGAATAACAATGATTGACCAGTTACAGAAATTGTTTTTGCTGGGTTATTGTTGGGATTCTTTTGATTAAACTTAGTTTCTTGTGTTTCCACTTCTTCTTCCTCATTGGAATCCTCATCATAATGCTCAAGTTTTCTTCTCCTTAATCTGGATTTATCGTATGTTTGAGTTTGGATATCCTTTTGTTCCTTTCTGTTCTGTGGTTGAAGTCTAATTATAGGCTTTTGTCTTTTATTATACGTCACCTGTGTATGTGCTCCAATTATATCATCCTGTTCCAAATCTTCACCACCTTCGTAAAAATCATTAATTAATTGTGTAGACACTTGTGTCGGTTGAGTGATTGGAATTGTTTTGCCCGAAATGATTGATCGTTTTTCTTCCTCTCCACCATTGGTATCATCTCTTATATTAATAGTCTCTTCCTTTTTATTATCAAGATCTACGTTTTCATTGGCATCTTCTTTCTCGGGATTCTCAAGCCTATTCCTAATCTTGTGTAATTTCTCTGTATTGAAAACAAAAACTTTGTCCGGTGATTTATCTTCATCTCTGCTTTTTCCATGTATGGGATCACTGTAAGTTGGAACCCCATAGCTTATCTGCTCGGTGTTCTGAATCTCTTCGTCTAAAATCTGTACCTTCTTATAGGTAGTTCTCTTCTGGACCTTAACCTTATCCAGGTCTTCAATAAAAAAATCCATAGAATTTAGTTTACTGTAATACCGTTAGAATACTGTCTTTTCGTTTCTGAAATTATGCTTTCCTCCCAACGTTCCAACAAGTTTTGTTATATTGCTGGTATATTCCTAATGGTTTAGTTTTTGTACTTCAATAGAAACCATATACCATGTGTTCGCTCTGATTTTGATATGTTGTGCCCTCAAAAGTAATTTAATTGTTTCGATAGCTACGCGAAAAGCTCTAATTATACTAAAATTTGTTAATTCGCCAAAAAAAAAATAAATTATTTCAGTTAACGCGTCTTCACTAAAGTGACGGTATGGAACAAAGGACAAAGTTGAAATATACTCGTCTTCGGAAATGAGATGTGTTTTTCTTATTTTGGACATTAGCCTGATTACATTATATAGTTCTGCAAGAGTTTTTTACAGTTCAAGGCCTCAATTCTATTATTGACTTCTCAATATATATCTTACTCTCTTTATCTATGCTAAATATGATGCTACTGAAAGGAATAAATGAACTGAAAAATAAGCTAAATAGTGGTTATGAGGTTTTGTTCCCGAAATCATGAGGTGACAACACGAATTGACTTGAGATTTCTAAACGCCTGCTAATATACATGATATGAAATTGTCTAAATTAGAAAGGAAATGTAGAACCTAAAGTAAAACTGTGAAGCAATCATCTCAAAATAAGTAGTTAAAAATTATGAAATTATAGGTCCATAAAGCAGTTGTAGTCGAATGATTTTAGTTTCCTTTTCTTATTAAGAATAAAGTATATGACTATTTTCTTATAAATGCGAAATTCAAACTACAAAAATTTTTGGCGCCGTGCCTTATTTCTTTTTTCTATCTTGCTCATCGCCATCATCATCGTGCTTCCTCTTCCTCCTCTTAGATTTGTCTAGTGTACTCTTGTATTCTTCCTCCTTAGGGGCGATGTAATCCTTCTTTCTTTCTTCTTCTTTTTCAACTTGTTTCTCAGCTTGTCTCTCTCTTTGTTCGTGCAGTTTCTTGATCTCCTTCTCTCTCTTACTCAAGAAATACTCACCACTCTCAATTTGTAGATCAACCTTTCTAGGCAATTGTGCGGGTGGGAATGGCGTGTAAACGTTCTTTTCGGTTTTGATCTTCTTTGGTTTCTTACGAGCAACATTTCTCTTCTTAAACATGGGCAGAAACCTGGACCAGTCCTCGTTTGCTAGCTCTGGTCTCTTTGCCAATTCCCTCTTAATCATTAGTTCTTTGATGTGGTAAATCGGATGGACATTCTTCATACAATCCTCAACAACACGACGTATTTCTTTTAAACCTTTGTATGGACCCATCGCGCTTACAGTATTACCTTGCACCAAGATATAACACTTCGTTAATAACTCCAGTGCTTTCAAAGTGTTACCATTAGGCCCCACAAGTCTTTGTCTTCTCTTAACAAATCTGTCTTTGTTCGCCACGAAATTACCGATTTTTATGACATCGCAGGCTACATCATCCTCCAAAATCTTGACTGCTTGTGGAAACGGAACAGATCTGGCTAGTAATTTTATCAAGTCTCTTGCCTTCAAGATGATAGCCGGATCGTAGGTCTTCCTAGTGGTTTTCACAGTCATAGAACCCTCAACAAGATCGAGAGTGCAGCCAATATGGCATTTATCCAGTGCTCTCGTCACGTCATTCCAAATACTCTTCAAGTACGCCTCTCTGTATTTAGGAAAAAGTGTCATAAAACTAGATTCTTCCGCAAATGGCTGTCCTGAGACATTATCTTCTGGCTTGAATTCCTCAATTTCCCATTTGTCGATGTCATCAGTATCCCATGGCTTGTCCTTATTATACGTCGATACCATCGCGAATATTTTAATATCTTTTATCTCCAAATAAGTGTACGGTTAAATGTTTGTAAAGAGGAAAGAAAAACCTTCAATGAATTAGTATATCCTCAATCGTTAACCACTTCTTACCAATATATTCAAAAAATTTTCATCAAATTTAACTAAGCTCATCGCAAAAAATTTCTGGAAATAGAGTGAAAATTTTCCAATCAACTGAGAAACATCCGTAGTAAGTGGCGAAATAATATCACCTGAAAAAAAACCGACTTAACTGTAAAAAAGGAACAAGTTTACAACTTGCGATGAGCTTATAATATAGGCTTTTATTGAAGGTAAGTTTTACACTTTTGGGCTAGAGAAGTAGCTGTTTGCAGGAACGCGATTCGATATAAGATAAAATATGAGTAAGAAGCAGAGCACAAAGAAACTCGGAAAGAATTTCAGTAGCAGAGATAAGGTTGATGCAAAAAGTAATAGTAAGTTGGCACGTCCAAAAGGAAAAATTAGTACTTCACAAAGAAAAAAGACTAAGATGCAGGTTGCAAAGATAAATGCAGATGTTGGTGATTTTAATATGTTGCAGGAGTTGGGACAAATTGCTCCTGGCGAACAATTAAAGAAAGAAGGTAAAGAAAATGCATTAAATGTTCAGAGACTTATGGAGGACGAAAAAAGAGATAAGAAAGTACGAGATCAGATTGAGTCAAATAAGAAGGAGACAAATAGCGATATGTTGAAACAACTTGAACTAATGTCTGGGTTTTCTTTATAGAAAGTAATATTAAGGTATAAAAATATTATATTATAGTAGTATTTTTTTTTCTTTTTTTATTATAGTGTTATATTGTTCGGAATATAGAGGAGTGACTTAGATGCATTGTACATAATAAAAAAGTGAGACTAATTGTTCTTGAACATTTTGGATTTATAGGAATAAAAATAATGGACGAAAAATCTCCTGATGCTCAACGATTTCTCTATCAATTCTTTTTAAAATGTGGAAGGTCCGGCACTTTCTATGTTTCACAATACCTGAGACTTAACAATAAATAGTGTCTTTTTTTTAATTTGCCTTGAAGAATCTAGTTAATTCGTAATTACAGGGGGGAATAAAATTGTTTTCTTGAGTCTACGTTGATTCTATATTTATTTTTTTTTGTTGTTGTTTTTTTGAGATTATAGGCACATGCCTAGTTCAATTGAATTCATAAAGTTTGTTATCTTCTCTTTTTGTTTAATGTAATAATCTAAACTTTAACCTGTCTGAGACCAGCGGTGGAACGGAAAATGGCGTCACCTTCAGAGTAACCTCTTCCTGCACCGAAACCAACCCCTAGCCATACTGGAAAGCTACGGCGTTTGAATAAAAGTACAGAGGCGACAACACCAACACCAAACCCAAGTCCCATCTTAACAATCATGTTAGATAGCACTACATCCCATTTATCATTCAAAATTGATCTGACTGGGGTGTAGTCAATCTTCTTGGTTTCTTCCTTGGCAGACATTATATTTTATGATTAATTTGTTAAGTGTTTCTGTTCTTTTATTCTCGACAAAATATAAAAGATTAACGTTATCACCAAAATTTATAAGAATTAATGATAATGAACTTCCAGCTCCTTTCTTTTAAAAAATTTACGGATTTGGCACAGAAAAGACTGGCTATGAACGAATATCTCCAAAGTCAAGGGCTAGCAAAAGCTCAATAAAACGTCCATGTCAGAACCGTATGTTTAAGAAGAATACAGACAAACTAAAGGAAGGTGGGAAGGAAGTAAAGGGAAAATACTTGGATTGCCCGGACTCACAGTTTTGGCAACAGAGCAAAAAAGCAGTGTTCCCTGATTGGCCAAGTATAAAGTGATAAAATCATGTGATGGCCATATCTACCGGATAATATATCTACATGAATATATATATACATATATATACATTGTATATTCCTATGCTGTAGAGGCCTGGCATACATTGGAAAGTCTATATTCAGCTACCTATATAAGTTTCGCTTTACGGTGGAAATGGTATGTTGGACACTAGGGAGTAAAAACGATAAGGGATGGGGATATGAGTGTGAAATACTTGTAAAAGAGTCGTTATGAAAGATTCAATGGGTTGATAGAGATGCAGTAACGTTGACAATTGCAGAAGGAAGGAGGGATTGCTGACTGAGCGATTGTAATTTGTCGCTATGATTGCAAAAGTTCACAGGTTTTAGGTCCGGGTAAGATTTCCCATTGTAGCCATTTCTTTGTTTTCTTTCTGACAATATACAGTTTCTTTCTTCTACTTAGTATTGTCCTTTGTGTCAGCGTAAGTTATTACTGCTTTCCTCCTTGTTCTTCACTTTGCAAAGCTAAAATTATTATTAGAGATTGGTTGAAACTATAAACTTAATATTCTTTCTTCCTAAGTTTTGTATTTATGATTGGTAGAACCCTTTACACAGTAGGTAACAGGGTCAGTGGAACAATATTCAGGAACAAAAAGTTTTTTGCTTTTGCAGTCATACCCTTAGCAATTGGTTTGAGAGGATTTCATATTGGTTGTCCAGTCCTATTTAATAATAACAATAATAACAATAATAATAGCAAAGTAATCAGTTCGAGAATGGCTGCTTTGACTCCACCACAGTTCCC
This sequence comes from Nakaseomyces delphensis CBS 2170, assembly GCA_001039675.1. Lineage (NCBI taxonomy): Eukaryota > Fungi > Ascomycota > Saccharomycetes > Saccharomycetales > Saccharomycetaceae > Nakaseomyces > Nakaseomyces delphensis. The sequence continues at coordinate 11,948 of CAPT01000134.1, forward strand.
AGCTTCTTGGGATTTCGGACATGCCGAGATTATGGATAAGACCAAGGAATATATAGATGAGTCTAAGAAGTTTTATGACAGTCTAGTTGCTATTGAGACTCCAACTATTGAGAACTTCATTAAGCCGTACATCGACTATGAGAACGAGAGCGGCCCCTTGGTTAACCAATTGACTTTCCTACAACATGTCTCTACAGACAAAACCATCAGGGATTCTTCTATGCAGGCTACTATGCAGCTTCAGGACTTCGAGATCGAACAGAGTTTGAGGGTAGATATGTTCAAGCAATTCGATTCAATCTGGTCTCAAATAAAAGATGACGAAAAATCTGTTGAGGATTACGAGATTTGGAAGTTTGTTGAGAAATGCCATAAGGACTTCGTCAGAGCTGGTCTGAACTTGCCACGGGATAAATTGGATCAAGTGAAAAATATCAAAAAGAAGATTGCAGATAACTCCTTGAAATTTTCCAAGAACCTAGGTGAACAAAACGAGTTTATTCTTTTCACCTTGGAGGAATTGAAGGGTGTTCCAGAAAGTGTTATTGAACAATTTGAAAAAGTTAAGGATGAGTTTGGAATTGAGAAGTTAAAGGTCACCTACAAATACCCTGATATCTTCCCGGTCTTGAAGAATGCAGAGAATCCTGAAACAAGAATGAAGGCGTTTATGGGTGACCAAAATAAGGTGCCTGAAAATGAGCAATTGTTCAAAGATACCTTAAAATTGAGAAATGAGTTGGCTAAAACTTTGGGTTACGATACATATGCAAATTACAATCTTGACATTAAGATGGCTAAAAATTCTGATACAGTGCTTGAATTCTTGAATGATCTCGTGTCAAAATTGAAAGAACCCGCTGAAAAGGAGCTAGGTATATTGAAAAATTTAAAGAAACAGGAGTTTGAAAATGAACTTAATATGTGTTACGATGGTCGGTACTACATTTGGGACCATAGATACTATGATAATAAATATTTGAAGGAGAACTTTAACGTCGATCATGAAAAGATAGCCGAATTTTATCCACTTGAATCCACAATTGAAGGTATGCTTAATATATACGAAACTGTCCTAAAGTTGAAGTTTGTAGAAGTTAAAGAAAACAAACAAGTTTGGCATGAAGATGTTAAACAATTAGCTGTTTGGAAATTGGATAACGAAGAAAGTCCCGAGTTTGTTGGTTGGATTTATTTTGATCTACATCCACGAGATGGTAAATATGGTCACGCTGCTAACTTTGGTTTATCTTCTTCATATGTTAAGTCAGATTCTTCAAGATCGTATCCTGTGACAGCACTTGTTTGTAACTTCTCCAAGTCCACAAAAGATAAGCCATCACTGTTAAAGCATAACGAGATCACCACATTCTTCCATGAATTAGGTCATGGTATTCACGATTTGGTTGCCCAAAACGGAATTGCCAGGTTTAATGGTCCGGGTTCCGTTCCATGGGATTTCGTTGAAGCCCCATCTCAAATGCTAGAGTTCTGGACATGGAACTCCAATGAATTGCTCAGTTTGTCTAGGAACTACAAAGACAATTCCAAGATCGATACTAAATTGTTGAATTCACTTATTAAGACCAAGCATGTCAATGGCGCTCTGTTTGCTTTAAGGCAACTGCATTTCGGTCTTTTCGATATGAAAGTCCACATGATGAGTTCAGAGGAACTCGACAAGCTTGACTTGCAGAAGCTATGGAACGACCTGAGAGAGAAAATATGCCTTATCTCCAACGGTGACGACTTGACCAAGGGTTACAACTCCTTCGGCCACATAATGTCTGATTCTTACAGTGCTGGTTACTATGGTTATATGTGGGCAGAGGTATTTGCAACTGACATGTACTACACAAAATTCAAGGCCGATCCACTGGACAGTAATGTGGGTGTCCAATACAGAGACGTCGTTCTTGCTCGTGGTGGCCTCTACGACATTAACAAGAACTTGAAGGAATTCCTCGGCAGAGAGCCTACTAAAGATGCATTTTTGGAAGAGATGGGATTAAAATAAAAAGAGGTTTCTGAAAAAAAAAAATTATATTGATGCCACATGATCTAGGGTTTGTGATTGATAGGTAACCCGGGACTGTATGGGCCCTCTCCCGTTTACTAATAAGCTGATAGAAATTATAATTATTTTTTTATGAACAACCCCCCCCCCCATCTCCCATCAGGGTAACCACGTATAGAACTGGTGGCAAAAACCGTCCATTTTATCTACTAAATTTGATATATAAAAACAATGGGCTGTAGTTTTTGACCGCAAAGAAAGCACTTACTATATACTACTAGACCTGTACTAAAATATTATGTAACTTATGTCTATGGATACTGTCAGACAATATAACCTGCTTTCCCACCTCCCCCAGCGCCAAGATCCCGACGGCCGGGTAAGAATTACATAATCCGCGTAATCAGTTTCTTGTTCTATCTCAATAATGAAATAAGCAGCAGCAACGCACAATGCTTGGTTACCCTCTTCGAAATTTGAGCTTCAGCCAATCAGAGGCGAGCACGATCCCATTTCTTCAGACGACGAAATTTTCATCAGGCGGCTTAGCCAGACGCGAGTATAAATACAGAACGGGATTTTCCTCCCGGATCGCCTCCCGTTGGGAACACAATTTTTTTTTTCGAGTTTTTTTTAAATTTTTTGTTTTTTCAATCTCGTTCTTTGTTCGTTCAGAGTTACTTTCTCTTTAATTTTTTTTTCTCTCTTGTTTTCTTAGAAAGGCCGAAGAAAATTTTTTTCTCCACATCTGCTTCTTCGTCATATCTTTTTAAACGAAGATTAACTAGGAATTATATTTCTATTCATTAAGGGTAACTTCATTTCCTTTCTAAATTTTTTATTATTTCTTTGTTTCCTGACTACACGTGTGGATCAAAGGATAATAATAATTTGTGTGTTTTGTTTTCCTATTCGATAATTATATTCACCTTTTTTTTGCTTTTTGAAAAAAAAACCCTTTTTTGTTAACTCATTAATAAGGATTAAAAAAGGAATAATTTACTCGAAAGAAGAAAACTGGAAAAAAAAAAATATACACATTATTTTACGCATTTAACTTTTTTTTTTTGTTGTTGTTCTGTTTCTTTTATTTTATTATTTTATTTTATTTTTTTTTTACTGGTGTAATCGATGGCTTTCACTAGTGGTAATTATACACCGGAGTTTACTCTAGGTAAAAGATCTCACAGTGTGGTTAGGTTTCTAGACCATGAAAGTGATGATGATAGTGTTGAAGATTATAACTACAGTGTTGGTCTACTGAAAAAGCGTAAATCTATCAGTGCTCCAAGGACGGTGGATGTTTTCAACAACACGAGCCTCAACATTTCCATTACTCCATGTCCTACACCTGATCCATTCAAGAGACGTATAGAGAATGAGAATGTGGCTATTCACGATATTCCTCAGAGCCCTGCATCAATTGCATCTTCTGTAACTTCCGAAGTCCCAAGGTCTGATTTGATCGCCAGAGAAAGATGTTTTGACTACATTGTGCAATCAATAGATGAGGTTTGGGCAAGATATGTTGACTCTTCTTCCAACGCCGAGACCATGACGTACTATTACCAAGGTGGTAAGAATAACAGCACACACAGCTTGGATTGTAGCGATACTTCTTTCGACTCCACCACCACACCTGATGAATCCTCGTGTTCAGAAGACGAAATTGAGGATGAAGGATACAACTCTGAAGTAAATACCTGTACTGAGGATGTCGATATTAAGAACTTGCAATCTCTAAAATATAGGTTGACTAATGCCAAGAACGATCTAGAACTCAACTATGACTCTCCTGAGCTATGCGATTCATTTGAGTTCTGGAGACGTTGGGATATGATTAAGTACAGCGCAGTTGAACTTATGGAGGACGATGACGACGACGAACTTATTGAATCGGTTATCGAAGAACTAGAAGAAGGTAGAAACTTTCTAGAATGATTGTATTCATTAATCCTTTTTTTTGACACGAAATAACATATTAGTTAACGCTTCGTTAGCTTATGATCGAGGGTGTTTTTCTTCCCGATTTATGTGAATAGGAAGCAAAAGAAAAAAAAAAAAAGTAAAGTTGGATAAGGCAATACATGTCGTCCAAAAATCGTTTTCCGGAAGAAAATGGGACATTAATTTTGTTTGTGTTTGTTTTCAAATGCCTGTATTTATTCTGGGAAATATTCCAAGAAAAAAAAACACATATTTGGAAAAATTTAGTCAGGAGTAGGTTCTCATCTTCCGACTTATTTTTCAAGACTTTTTTACTATTCATGATATACAATTGTTGGTTGAATTTTTTTTTTTTTTTCAAATAATAAAAATTAAAATAAAAAAAAAATAGAAAACGAAGTAAAAAATTCACATAGAGTAATGACTTGCTTGATTCATCATTACGCTGGGGCTGAGAAAAACCCCATTACGAAGATAAGTTTGAAAATAGAAGGAAAGAAAATTATTAATTTTTCATCTAATGCAGAGAGCATTTTAGGTTTGAATTTTAGTTTAGGGAACTAAGGGATATTGTGTCCCGTAGTACTTCCAGCTTTTCTATTTATTGATTACTGCTTTAGAAAGAAGGACATTGTTTTGTCACTTTAATATTTTTTATTTCTCTATGGCATGGTAAATTCTCGATCACTTATATTTCTTGAAATAAATATAAAGTTCGATATTTTACAAATAAAAATATATGGAAAAAACAAATATATATTTATAGTGAAAAATGCTTAAAAATAAAAAAAAAGCCTGATAGAGAGAATAAATAATTGCTAGCTATTCCTTCTTCTTATCTTGAAACGGAAACACTGCTGGCATATATATATACTATATTGTTGTTTAATGACAGTTAACATTATAAGTATTGAACAATGTCGAAACTCGTTTCATCTTCTAACGTCGGGTAACCATTTCATAGACGTCGGCGGGATCTCACAATGTTTCGTGTTGAAACCAGATATAGTAGGAAACTGTCGCGATATATGTATATACTACTTAATTTGAATATATATATATATATATATATATATATATATATATCT